>CAUOFW020010057.1:507867-535340 GCA_963454935.2 Ilex paraguariensis
AAAAAAAAAAATAAATAAATAAATAAAGGAACCACAAAAGCATTCATTCACAAGAGTAACCAACTCCTACTTAAAACGCCATCAAGACATACAAAAGGTTGTGCCAAGGCCATGAATAAGTTTCTGCTGCCCAACTCAATTAGCTACCACTTATGAAATTGCGGACTTCATCCCCACTCGGAGATCATAACACCGAGAAAGGGATGATAAATCACTTGAAGAGAAAAGAATAGTTTTCCAGGTTTCCAGGTGGAAAATTTCCCAGCACAGAATGCTCAAACAAAAGCTATATAATATGAATGCTTGAATCTGGAACTTAAGGAATAAATATTAGGTCTGGGAGGAAGACAGTGAATTCATCTGAGGAAAAGACTATGGAACAGATAACACTAAGTGTAACCCTATAATAATTTAAGGGCAACAAGCAGAAATAAAGCATTTAAGGATAAAAATCAGAATAAAGCACATAAAACCAACTGCAAGAGAAGGATATTGCAAAGACAAAGATAATTCGATGACAGATAGTAGTTTGTTCTATGTCTCTTCCACAGCAAATGAAATTGAAAAAAAAAAGGACAAAAGAACACCATTCTATTTGAAGAAATACATTAAGGCAGTATACACCTTACATATTGAATTGTCAAAATACAAGATACATAGCTTTAACTAGACTATGTCAGCAGCATAGNTACACCTTACAGATTGAATTGTCAAAATACAAGATACATAGCTTTAACTAGACTATGTCAGCAGCATAGGGTACATCTGGTGGCAACCAATTCGTTCCATTCAAAAAGACTCTCACAGTAAAGTGAGATGCTGTGGNGAAGAAATACATTAAGGCAGTATACACCTTACATATTGAATTGTCAAAATACAAGATACATAGCTTTAACTAGACTATGTCAGCAGCATAGGGTACATCTTGTGGCAACCAATTCGTTCCATTCAAAAAGACTCTCACAGTAAAGTGAGATGCTGTGGACAAGTCATCAATGAAGTGGATGCATGGTGAGTTGGTTCTAAAATTCGCACCTGGTCCCCTATTATTGAATTCACCAAAATACACCGTATGTGGTGTAGAATCATTTACAAACCACCCAGCTATAGAGGCATCCAAAAAGGACTGCATAACCACAGTCTTTGAATATGCCTCCGGTGCACCGCCTAAGTAAGTTTCTTCTGATGAAGCTATTACACTTCGCATTGTAAAGAACTCACATAGGTGAAATACAAACGCAGAGTTTGACATCAGACTTCTCTGTGACTGCCCTGAAATCACCACCTTTTCTTCAGCATGTATTTTGAAGGAATTGATCCTACATTGCTGAAAAATTGCAGGAGCATCTCCCTGTATAAAATAATGACTGCCTTGTATTTGGCAGTCGCGGTAGAATTGGCGCCCTTCATAAGCCCATATAGTGGCATGGGAGCCCATGAAGCTGCAACGATAAAATATCGACTGATGTGCCCAGTTCTCAAGGGCCCCTCTGTGATCTTTGTCAGATGCTGCTGAACTTTTGATTGTCAGATCACGAGCCATGAAACCCTTTCCCTTAACCACTTGAAATTGAGGTTCAAATGTTAACACAATGGACTAATTGTCATGAAGTAGTAAAGGCAAAAGTTACAATGATGAAGACTCATAAATTATGTAATAACCAATCTATATTGTTGGAGAATGGAAGTATCCATAAACAAAATTAGGAGTAGGATGGAAATATAGAAAGAAACCCAAAAAATGGTGACACATAATGCAACACTTCAAACTGAGAACTTAAATGGTTGTTTCTTAACCTCAAAAATATCTAAAACATCATGACCCTGATACAATCTGTATAATGTTGAATTTTATAAGGTTGAAAAGAAAAGAATGAAAGAAGATACTAAGTGATACATCGATCACTACTAAAATCATCTCTGTGCATTTCTTTATTTTATTCTTTATTCAGCAATTTATTGTGGGGGTAGGTCTTCTCTCTCTTTTTTTAAAGCCAAAATCAAACGACATATTGGACAGAAAACACCCGAGATATTCAGATACAGCCTTCTAACATCCCAAGGCACAGGCTTAAAGAAAGCATGAAGAATGTCTAAACTGACACTGATGTCTGTTCGGACTACAGACCATCAGGAGCTTTATTAGCCTTCCTAAAACATGCCTCAAAGACTAAAGTGATAAAGCAACTTTTTAAAGTACAGAACTACCATATGTCAATTTCGATTCAGAAAAATGGCTTGTTATTCTATTTATTACTATCATTAATTTGAAAATAATCCAAGTAATATACTTGCACCAAATATTTTGAAAAAGATTCCCAGTATTCTTGATACCAGAGGCCAGAATTAACCCATGTATCACATTCTGTAGAAAAAGTAGCAACAGCCACTAGGTCTACAAGTTACCATGATATCTGGAATAAAAATCGACTAAGAAAATGATGAATAGGGGCTTACCATATACAAGAATCTGGCCAGAAATAAATATGATAATGGTAACCGTAAGGCAACTCGAGTGCCATTTTTACTAAACACCTTGACAAAAGAATACTGCTCAGGCAATAAAAGAATTAGAGGTTTTCAGCTTTGAAGGTCAAACTTCGGTATGTAGTCTGAGTTCCTTCCCAGAAATGAAGATTTCCTTCATAATTTCTATTCAACACAACAGAGTTTTGACACCCATCATAGCTTGAAGCAGAGGAAATGTTTATAGTATTGCTCTTGCGTTTAATTGTATAAGAAAATTAGGCAGACAGAGAGATATTATATTGAAAAACATGTCAAACGTTCCTTAATATTCTACGAGTAAACAAACAACAGTAGGATCATAACTCAAAAGATGTTGAACTACAACAACCAGATCGGTGGTAAGGTGTTTCTTAATCAATTAATATATATATTTTTCTACTTTGTTGATTTGTGGCTTTACTTTCTCAGGTTCTATGGCCAAAGCCAAACTGAAAAAACCATTGGGACCAATGAAATTGATTCATTGCAGAATTATCTGCATAAGAAATTTCCATTTAGTCTTCTGCTCTGTATGTAAGTTTCCATTGCAAGGATTTGAAGATAAAAGAGTATCAAGAGAGAGAGAGTTTCTAAGAAACTTTTGTAATGAAATTTTCAGTTGATAGCATATGTGAAAGCATGTTAATAACTAACTATAAGAGTCATAACATAAATGTTTAAACTACTCACATAAGGTTGCTACTTGTGTGCCATTCAGAACCTCATCTACAGTTCGGTTGGACATAATGGTAGTCTTCCCCATGCCTTCTCCAACGAAGACCAAGTTTGTCTTCTCTCGCCCTATAAAAACATTTTCATAGTATTCCCCTTTTCTGATTAAGATACAGAATTTTTGGGGGCTGTTATTTGGAGCCGCTTCTACAGCTGCTGCAATAGAAGTAAAGTCCACACCATGATTTGTCTTTGCAACGACGGACTTCTCTCTGCACCATGATTTTTCTCCTCTGTGTTTAAAAAATTCCCCAAGCTCCCAGGCTAAGATGGCAGTAGCAACAAGAGTCATGATAATTATTATAATTTTTGAATAATTATTTCGATACAAAATCACAACTTCAGTATTCGGAGGAGAAGAAGCTGGAGATGCTGGTAGTGGAGGTGGATTTGGGGGTAAGGGAAGCTGTTGTGGTGATTGTTGATCCATGTCAGAAAACAAAGATATGAAAAAGAGAACCTGCATGCAAGCATGATGCTGTCTTCAGCATACATTTTGAAATTCTTGGTGCAACAAAAAGTCAATACTAGTGTTGTAAGTTCAATAAAAAGAAAATGTTTAGTAAGTTTTAAGTGATGGAATGCCCAAAGACCTATGTTTCTATTACAGAAATTGTGTTGTGAGAGCACTTGGCAGTGTTATCTATTAATCAATAGATTTTAATGCAGCTCCAAAACATTTAGTTTCTCAAGACTTCACATTTTGATGTATGATGAAGACAAGAAGAAAATGAGTCCTTAACTCCAAGGCACCAAGAGTAGATGGTTCAGTAGTTCCCCTCTCAAAAGTCTTTTCTCTGTGAGGAAGACACCAGAGAGGACTAATGGATCCAAAAAATTAGTACAAAAGAACATTTTTTGTGATACTAATACAAAATATATTCAAAGCTATTAAGATAACAAAGAAAAATTAGCAATGGAAATGCTTCCAATACTTGGGAAAGAGCAATAAAGAAGAATCCAAAACTTCATGAACGGAAAATATCACTTACTCATCCCAAATGAGCATGGCCTAATTGTTGTTATTGTTATATATATTAGTGATATAAGTTAGTCATAATCACCACATTTTTGAACTACTCATAGTTCAGGACATGGCTTCTGGATATGAGGACACATAATATTACTAGCAAATGCCTGTGTGTACTCAAAGTAGAGGTTGTACATATGCCCTATGATATGAAGATCGAAAAGCATCAATTATAAAACAACAGAGAAGAAGTTTCTTCCCACTTATAAGGACAGTTGGACGGCAAAGGAACAGAGCAATTACTGCAGTAAGTATTGGAAGATCCTTTAGACATTATCAATTTGGACATAAACAATGTAGCAAGGAGTAGAATTTTAGATGATCCTTATGCTAAACTTGTGGAGTATAACACAAAGCTTTCAATCCTCTGTCAAATGTGCTCTGGTTTCCCAATATTTTGGGACTTTGCCAGCACTACTACTCTGGGTAGGGAAAGTATGCTCATCAGTGTAAAAAAAAAGACAAAAAATAAATTCATAGATCAAGACAAGCTCATAGGTTGATACTGCAGTTCAAGGTCAATCTATGCTTTTGTTCTTTATAAAAAAAAAACCTTTAAGATATAGAGGTACACTAGCGAGGGAGAGAGAGAGAGAGACTTATGAATGGTGTTCTTTGTGCCGCACAGAGAGAAAGAGAGATTTATGAATGGTGTTCTGTGTGCTGTGAGTATGCATTTGTGTCAAGGGAGTGTCTATTTATATTGGGGAGAAGAGAGAGAGAGAAGGATAACTGAGGCAGGGTTGGATTGAATGCTCACTGTGTTGATTCGGTGCAATTTTTGCTGGTGAAATTGCTAATATAATTCTCAATTCCTCATACAAAGCACCAGGACCACCATTACCATTATCATGCTCAGAACTCACATCCATATACACATTATAATCACGATAACGTAAACAATTCATAAGAAATAGCAAAAGATAAAAGGTGCGTAGCTGGAACACAAATTCCAGGCTCATTTCAGGAAAATGGGACGATGACCGGCGATCAAATGCCACAAAGAGAGAGACAGAAGTTTATAGTGGAAGAAATAGAAGGTCTGTCAGTACAGCAGACTGTTCAAGTTATGGTTAGAAACTGATAAAGAGGTTGTAATGGACGACATTGGACAGGTCTTATTTGAGGCCTTTTTTTTTGGTTTTTTGCTTTTTCGAGCAACTGCAGGCCACTATATCATAATAACTTTACAAATTGCAACTGAAAATATGTTTTATTTATAATTTGCCCCAAGATTTTTCATCTTCTAATTTCCAGCTACCTAGTTTTTTAAGTTAAACACTGCTGGTTCATATGTTTTCACTTTGTCGGAATTATATTTGGCCTATGGATCCCAGTCTTCAATCCATTACTTTTGCTCTTTTGTGACACAGAATTGAACTTCATGTTATTACTTCACGACATCGGTTTGTGTCACTTACATGTTATTAGGTCCCGGCAACCCCCAGTGGGTGACTGTAGGAGGAACTCCTGAATGTATGTTTTGTGGGTTTGGTTTGATTGCACATTGATTGCCAACCCTGCCTGTGGTTTGTTTGTATGGAAGTATCCATCTTCATACAAAGTTCATCTTCCCCCAAAAACATTTATCTCACTTATTTGGGAGGCAGAACGGGTATTAAAATCAAATCCGTATCAAATTTCAAATGACCACTACAACAAATGTAACATCCAAAACCAGTTTGTGTAATTCAAATGGTAGCATTGCCGGTGTTTTCACCCTCAGTAATTACAAAAGAATCCTTTATGTCTCGACAAAAAAGTGTAAGAGCATTAAGGTCTGTCTTTGCGTGGGAGAATATGTTTAGTTGCTAATAAAAACCCTAACACGCTCATTAACACACGCATTAATGTACAAATCATAAGGTTTAGTGTCACTTTCATTTTGTGGGTCTGCTTTTGATCTGTTGGATACAAAGTCCTAATCAGGGCTCTCCACTCATTCACCATTTAGCTTGAACTACAGTTCCACTACCCAAGAGCCAACCCAGTTTGCCTAGCCTGAATGGGAATGTGTTTGGTTAAGAAACGTCTGCTCCTGCGGTGAATTCTGATACTCAGTGCTTGAATATTGAGCTATTTATGCCAATTAGTTGATACGCATCTGTCTAACCATTGTTTTAGGATCGTATTGTCATCAACGATGAAATCCCAAAACACGATAATCATTTCCCAAAAAATGAAACTTTTGCAATGCTCAAATAAGTAGGCTTCCATTGCCGAAATTTTTGCAGCATTGTATTGTTACATGTAGGCCTGGTAAGTTGGACCGTATAAATCTGTTTCTATTTTACTTTTTTTTTTTCTGCCTCTTGTTTCATATCTTCAAACTCTTACCATCATAAATTTATCAGTCGAATACAACAAAACATTACCCAAAAGGGACCAAAAAGATTAGGACAGCTGCCAAAAGTATGGTAGCATTCAAGACTGATTCCATGTTGTCTTCTATATAGTATATATGATCGTTTTTGTACATCCAAAAATGATTTAATTTCATATTCTATGATCATGTTCACATTATGTTTCAATTTTTTGCAGTTTCAATGTATTTAAACCATCATGGTCACTCTTTTATCATCAAAACAGCTGGCTTTTCACTCCATACAGAAATGATATGGATGGATTTTATGCTCAAACTTGTGAGTTTTCTTACATCAAATTCAACACAACTTTAAGAACATGCAATATGCATAATACATTCATGTAAACAACAAATGGAACATTCATAACCAACTCCTAAGATCAAGTTGGTGAAGAAGGATCTTTAAATTTAACGTGTCACGAAAGGATTGATCTTTTCTTGATAATTTTATATGAAGACAAGTGCCATGCCAATGAATTCCATGTCGCAAAATCTTGAGGAGCGGATATTCGTACAAAAGAGATCAAAACTAGATGTTTTTGGGACCTTCAGCAGTACATTCCAGAATTTTAAGATCCAATTTCCAAATCATCCAATGCAGAAGGTTACAATGTCACAATTATCAAACAACACCAATAGCTTCATCATTATTGAAAATATACACTTAAAACTTGGGGACTGTGTACCCCTTTTTTTTTTTTTGCTTTAGTTTTTCGGACTGAAGGGTGCATGACATCAAGTTGTTCAGCATTCACTGTACCACCCCACTAGCAGGACTATTCAATACACCAATTCCAAATCTGTATAATATGATACAACAAAAATCGTTAAGAGACAATATCAAGCAGATTAGCTACAGATAAATGCCTATCAGGAGAACCTTCTCCAAATGTTAAATACAGAAATTTGACAGACTGGATAAGCTTACCAATGCCTTCCATGCTCTCAAATGTTGAGCCAAGGAAAAGAATAGATCCTTGTTACAGGTTCTCAATGTTCACATCCTTGCCCTGAACATGTTTTTCAGACCCAATTAAAATCATTATATCAAGCATGAGCCTTTCAACAGCTTCTAGAAGTTACTTCACGAACTTTTTTGTGAGGCTTAAAACTTTCCTCGAATATCTACGTATTGTACAGTCTTTTCTACCAGGCTACTCTGAAATTTGTAGTCTAATAAAAGGAACCTAGGTTAGATGGTTTAACAACTGATTTTTAAGGCAGTTTCAGAAAATAAGTCGTATTAGTTTTAGTGCATAACATATGCTTGGCATGAGCCCTTGGCATCCTTTAAGCATTTCTTTTTGTTAGGTGAATGTCAAAAAAATATTTTTGTGGTTTTAAGAAGTGCTCATAGAACCAATTCTTGAAAAACTACAGCCATTCTACACAATCATTAATTTGTTGAGCATAAGAAACTTAATGAACAACTTTATGGAAGGAAGACACGTACTTCATTTGATGATAAGCTTTTCCCAAAGTTGATGATTCATTCCTTTTTGCGCAACGAACTCCATAGCATACATTTCACCTACAACAGCAATGGGCTTGTACTTTGCTATCACCAGTCAAGTGAATAAATTCAGCTTTTGACAGGAAAGCAGGGAATGTCAGTCACTTGAATCAATGGAAATCAAAGTCCAAGAGGAACTAAAGCTAGACAATCAAGAGGCATGAAGAACTATAGAACATGGGAAGAAAAGGGTGCCAATCTCCAGAGATAAGGAAAGAGAAAAACGTAACCAAAAATTCTGCCTCTATGCTGCATGTCATTGTCAGAATTCCATTACAAGGCAGCCTCTCCCTTTGTGAATATAAAAATAATGAGGGTATTAAACCTAAACGGGAAAGCCAAAAAAAACAGATATACATCAACAACTAACTAACCACCTACAGTGCCCTACTCAACTCAGCAAAGCCTTGCCCAAGCTATTGGGGTCGGTTGCAGGAATGCTATTCCTCCTTTGTACTCTACTACCACCACAAATAACGTGCAAAATCGAATCTTTTAATCAATTAAGGATCAAAAAAACACAAATAAACTATATATGGAGAGAAAAAAACACCTATAACCAAATGCCAGATATGGATTTCGAAGACAACAATAATGCAATAAGAGATGGTAGTTTGTTCCATGTTCCTCTGAAAAAAAAAACACCATTCTGTTTATTTACAAATATATTAAGGCAGTATTCACATTACGAATTGAATTGTTAGAAACAGGTCTAATAATATACAATGAAGTAGCAACAAAACAAAGTCTGGAGCATATGATACAGCTGATGGTCACCAATTCTTTCCTTTCAANGGACAAGTCATCAATGAAGTGGATGCATGGTGAGTTGGTTCTAAAATTCGCACCTGGTCCCCTATTATTGAATTCACCAAAATACACCGTATGTGGTGTAGAATCATTTACAAACCACCCAGCTATAGAGGCATCCAAAAAGGACTGCATAACCACAGTCTTTGAATATGCCTCCGGTGCACCGCCTAAGTAAGTTTCTTCTGATGAAGCTATTACACTTCGCATTGTAAAGAACTCACATAGGTGAAATACAAACGCAGAGTTTGACATCAGACTTCTCTGTGACTGCCCTGAAATCACCACCTTTTCTTCAGCATGTATTTTGAAGGAATTGATCCTACATTGCTGAAAAATTGCAGGAGCATCTCCCTGTATAAAATAATGACTGCCTTGTATTTGGCAGTCGCGGTAGAATTGGCGCCCTTCATAAGCCCATATAGTGGCATGGGAGCCCATGAAGCTGCAACGATAAAATATCGACTGATGTGCCCAGTTCTCAAGGGCCCCTCTGTGATCTTTGTCAGATGCTGCTGAACTTTTGATTGTCAGATCACGAGCCATGAAACCCTTTCCCTTAACCACTTGAAATTGAGGTTCAAATGTTAACACAATGGACTAATTGTCATGAAGTAGTAAAGGCAAAAGTTACAATGATGAAGACTCATAAATTATGTAATAACCAATCTATATTGTTGGAGAATGGAAGTATCCATAAACAAAATTAGGAGTAGGATGGAAATATAGAAAGAAACCCAAAAAATGGTGACACATAATGCAACACTTCAAACTGAGAACTTAAATGGTTGTTTCTTAACCTCAAAAATATCTAAAACATCATGACCCTGATACAATCTGTATAATGTTGAATTTTATAAGGTTGAAAAGAAAAGAATGAAAGAAGATACTAAGTGATACATCGATCACTACTAAAATCATCTCTGTGCATTTCTTTATTTTATTCTTTATTCAGCAATTTATTGTGGGGGTAGGTCTTCTCTCTCTTTTTTTAAAGCCAAAATCAAACGACATATTGGACAGAAAACACCCGAGATATTCAGATACAGCCTTCTAACATCCCAAGGCACAGGCTTAAAGAAAGCATGAAGAATGTCTAAACTGACACTGATGTCTGTTCGGACTACAGACCATCAGGAGCTTTATTAGCCTTCCTAAAACATGCCTCAAAGACTAAAGTGATAAAGCAACTTTTTAAAGTACAGAACTACCATATGTCAATTTCGATTCAGAAAAATGGCTTGTTATTCTATTTATTACTATCATTAATTTGAAAATAATCCAAGTAATATACTTGCACCAAATATTTTGAAAAAGATTCCCAGTATTCTTGATACCAGAGGCCAGAATTAACCCATGTATCACATTCTGTAGAAAAAGTAGCAACAGCCACTAGGTCTACAAGTTACCATGATATCTGGAATAAAAATCGACTAAGAAAATGATGAATAGGGGCTTACCATATACAAGAATCTGGCCAGAAATAAATATGATAATGGTAACCGTAAGGCAACTCGAGTGCCATTTTTACTAAACACCTTGACAAAAGAATACTGCTCAGGCAATAAAAGAATTAGAGGTTTTCAGCTTTGAAGGTCAAACTTCGGTATGTAGTCTGAGTTCCTTCCCAGAAATGAAGATTTCCTTCATAATTTCTATTCAACACAACAGAGTTTTGACACCCATCATAGCTTGAAGCAGAGGAAATGTTTATAGTATTGCTCTTGCGTTTAATTGTATAAGAAAATTAGGCAGACAGAGAGATATTATATTGAAAAACATGTCAAACGTTCCTTAATATTCTACGAGTAAACAAACAACAGTAGGATCATAACTCAAAAGATGTTGAACTACAACAACCAGATCGGTGGTAAGGTGTTTCTTAATCAATTAATATATATATTTTTCTACTTTGTTGATTTGTGGCTTTACTTTCTCAGGTTCTATGGCCAAAGCCAAACTGAAAAAACCATTGGGACCAATGAAATTGATTCATTGCAGAATTATCTGCATAAGAAATTTCCATTTAGTCTTCTGCTCTGTATGTAAGTTTCCATTGCAAGGATTTGAAGATAAAAGAGTATCAAGAGAGAGAGAGTTTCTAAGAAACTTTTGTAATGAAATTTTCAGTTGATAGCATATGTGAAAGCATGTTAATAACTAACTATAAGAGTCATAACATAAATGTTTAAACTACTCACATAAGGTTGCTACTTGTGTGCCATTCAGAACCTCATCTACAGTTCGGTTGGACATAATGGTAGTCTTCCCCATGCCTTCTCCAACGAAGACCAAGTTTGTCTTCTCTCGCCCTATAAAAACATTTTCATAGTATTCCCCTTTTCTGATTAAGATACAGAATTTTTGGGGGCTGTTATTTGGAGCCGCTTCTACAGCTGCTGCAATAGAAGTAAAGTCCACACCATGATTTGTCTTTGCAACGACGGACTTCTCTCTGCACCATGATTTTTCTCCTCTGTGTTTAAAAAATTCCCCAAGCTCCCAGGCTAAGATGGCAGTAGCAACAAGAGTCATGATAATTATTATAATTTTTGAATAATTATTTCGATACAAAATCACAACTTCAGTATTCGGAGGAGAAGAAGCTGGAGATGCTGGTAGTGGAGGTGGATTTGGGGGTAAGGGAAGCTGTTGTGGTGATTGTTGATCCATGTCAGAAAACAAAGATATGAAAAAGAGAACCTGCATGCAAGCATGATGCTGTCTTCAGCATACATTTTGAAATTCTTGGTGCAACAAAAAGTCAATACTAGTGTTGTAAGTTCAATAAAAAGAAAATGTTTAGTAAGTTTTAAGTGATGGAATGCCCAAAGACCTATGTTTCTATTACAGAAATTGTGTTGTGAGAGCACTTGGCAGTGTTATCTATTAATCAATAGATTTTAATGCAGCTCCAAAACATTTAGTTTCTCAAGACTTCACATTTTGATGTATGATGAAGACAAGAAGAAAATGAGTCCTTAACTCCAAGGCACCAAGAGTAGATGGTTCAGTAGTTCCCCTCTCAAAAGTCTTTTCTCTGTGAGGAAGACACCAGAGAGGACTAATGGATCCAAAAAATTAGTACAAAAGAACATTTTTTGTGATACTAATACAAAATATATTCAAAGCTATTAAGATAACAAAGAAAAATTAGCAATGGAAATGCTTCCAATACTTGGGAAAGAGCAATAAAGAAGAATCCAAAACTTCATGAACGGAAAATATCACTTACTCATCCCAAATGAGCATGGCCTAATTGTTGTTATTGTTATATATATTAGTGATATAAGTTAGTCATAATCACCACATTTTTGAACTACTCATAGTTCAGGACATGGCTTCTGGATATGAGGACACATAATATTACTAGCAAATGCCTGTGTGTACTCAAAGTAGAGGTTGTACATATGCCCTATGATATGAAGATCGAAAAGCATCAATTATAAAACAACAGAGAAGAAGTTTCTTCCCACTTATAAGGACAGTTGGACGGCAAAGGAACAGAGCAATTACTGCAGTAAGTATTGGAAGATCCTTTAGACATTATCAATTTGGACATAAACAATGTAGCAAGGAGTAGAATTTTAGATGATCCTTATGCTAAACTTGTGGAGTATAACACAAAGCTTTCAATCCTCTGTCAAATGTGCTCTGGTTTCCCAATATTTTGGGACTTTGCCAGCACTACTACTCTGGGTAGGGAAAGTATGCTCATCAGTGTAAAAAAAAAGACAAAAAATAAATTCATAGATCAAGACAAGCTCATAGGTTGATACTGCAGTTCAAGGTCAATCTATGCTTTTGTTCTTTATAAAAAAAAAACCTTTAAGATATAGAGGTACACTAGCGAGGGAGAGAGAGAGAGAGACTTATGAATGGTGTTCTTTGTGCCGCACAGAGAGAAAGAGAGATTTATGAATGGTGTTCTGTGTGCTGTGAGTATGCATTTGTGTCAAGGGAGTGTCTATTTATATTGGGGAGAAGAGAGAGAGAGAAGGATAACTGAGGCAGGGTTGGATTGAATGCTCACTGTGTTGATTCGGTGCAATTTTTGCTGGTGAAATTGCTAATATAATTCTCAATTCCTCATACAAAGCACCAGGACCACCATTACCATTATCATGCTCAGAACTCACATCCATATACACATTATAATCACGATAACGTAAACAATTCATAAGAAATAGCAAAAGATAAAAGGTGCGTAGCTGGAACACAAATTCCAGGCTCATTTCAGGAAAATGGGACGATGACCGGCGATCAAATGCCACAAAGAGAGAGACAGAAGTTTATAGTGGAAGAAATAGAAGGTCTGTCAGTACAGCAGACTGTTCAAGTTATGGTTAGAAACTGATAAAGAGGTTGTAATGGACGACATTGGACAGGTCTTATTTGAGGCCTTTTTTTTTGGTTTTTTGCTTTTTCGAGCAACTGCAGGCCACTATATCATAATAACTTTACAAATTGCAACTGAAAATATGTTTTATTTATAATTTGCCCCAAGATTTTTCATCTTCTAATTTCCAGCTACCTAGTTTTTTAAGTTAAACACTGCTGGTTCATATGTTTTCACTTTGTCGGAATTATATTTGGCCTATGGATCCCAGTCTTCAATCCATTACTTTTGCTCTTTTGTGACACAGAATTGAACTTCATGTTATTACTTCACGACATCGGTTTGTGTCACTTACATGTTATTAGGTCCCGGCAACCCCCAGTGGGTGACTGTAGGAGGAACTCCTGAATGTATGTTTTGTGGGTTTGGTTTGATTGCACATTGATTGCCAACCCTGCCTGTGGTTTGTTTGTATGGAAGTATCCATCTTCATACAAAGTTCATCTTCCCCCAAAAACATTTATCTCACTTATTTGGGAGGCAGAACGGGTATTAAAATCAAATCCGTATCAAATTTCAAATGACCACTACAACAAATGTAACATCCAAAACCAGTTTGTGTAATTCAAATGGTAGCATTGCTGGTGTTTTCACCCTCAGTAATTACAAAAGAATCCTTTATGTCTCGACAAAAAAGTGTNCAACAAATGTAACATCCAAAACCAGTTTGTGTAATTCAAATGGTAGCATTGCCGGTGTTTTCACCCTCAGTAATTACAAAAGAATCCTTTATGTCTCGACAAAAAAGTGTAAGAGCATTAAGGTCTGTCTTTGCGTGGGAGAATATGTTTAGTTGCTAATAAAAACCCTAACACGCTCATTAACACACGNGTAAGAGCATTAAGGTCTGTCTTTGCGTGGGAGAATATGTTTAGTTGCTAATAAAAACCCTAACACGCTCATTAACACACGCATTAATGTACAAATCATAAGGTTTAGTGTCACTTTCATTTTGTGGGTCTGCTTTTGATCTGTTGGATACAAAGTCCTAATCAGGGCTCTCCACTCATTCACCATTTAGCTTGAACTACAGTTCCACTACCCAAGAGCCAACCCAGTTTGCCTAGCCTGAATGGGAATGTGTTTGGTTAAGAAATGTCTGCTCCTGCGGTGAATTCTGATACTCAGTGCTTGAATATTGAGCTATTTATGCCAATTAGTTGATACGCATCTGTCTAACCATTGTTTTAGGATCGTATTGTCATCAACGATGAAATCCCAAAACACGATAATCATTTCCCAAAAAATGAAACTTTTGCAATGCTCAAATAAGTAGGCTTCCATTGCCGAAATTTTTGCAGCATTGTATTGTTACATGTAGGCCTGGTAAGTTGGACCGTATAAATCTGTTTCTATTTTACTGTTTTTTTTTCTGCCTCTTGTTTCATATCTTCAAACTCTTACCATCATANTAAGTAGGCTTCCATTGCCGAAATTTTTGCAGCATTGTATTGTTACATGTAGGCCTGGTAAGTTGGACCGTATAAATCTGTTTCTATTTTACTTTTTTTTTTTCTGCCTCTTGTTTCATATCTTCAAACTCTTACCATCATAAATTTATCAGTCGAATACAACAAAACATTACCCAAAAGGGACCAAAAAGATTAGGACAGCTGCCAAAAGTATGGTAGCATTCAAGACTGATTCCATGTTGTCTTCTATATAGTATATATGATCGTTTTTGTACATCCAAAAATGATTTAATTTCATATTCTATGATCATGTTCACATTATGTTTCAATTTTTTGCAGTTTCAATGTATTTAAACCATCATGGTCACTCTTTTATCATCAAAACAGCTGGCTTTTCACTCCATACAGAAATGATATGGATGGATTTTATGCTCAAACTTGTGAGTTTTCTTACATCAAATTCAACACAACTTTAAGAACATGCAATATGCATAATACATTCATGTAAACAACAAATGGAACATTCATAACCAACTCCTAAGATCAAGTTGGTGAAGAAGGATCTTTAAATTTAACGTGTCACGAAAGGATTGATCTTTTCCTGATAATTTTATATGAAGACAAGTGCCATGCCAATGAATTCCATGTCGAAANAACCAACTCCTAAGATCAAGTTGGTGAAGAAGGATCTTTAAATTTAACGTGTCACGAAAGGATTGATCTTTTCTTGATAATTTTATATGAAGACAAGTGCCATGCCAATGAATTCCATGTCGCAAAATCTTGAGGAGCGGATATTCGTACAAAAGAGATCAAAACTAGATGTTTTTGGGACCTTCAGCAGTACATTCCAGAATTTTAAGATCCAATTTCCAAATCATCCAATGCAGAAGGTTACAATGTCACAATTATCAAACAACACCAATAGCTTCATCATTATTGAAAATATACACTTAAAACTTGGGGACTGTGTACCCCTTTTTTTTTTTTTTACTTTAGTTTTTCGGACTGAAGGGTGCATGACATCAAGTTGTTCAGCATTCACTGTACCACCCCACTAGCAGGACTATTCAATACACCAATTCCAAATCTGTATAATATGATACAACAAAAATCGTTAAGAGACAATATCAAGCAGATTAGCTACAGATAAATGCCTATCAGGAGAACCTTCTCCAAATGTTAAATACAGAAATTTGACAGACTGGATAAGCTTACCAATGCCTTCCATGCTCTCAAAACAAAGTCTGGAGCATATGATACAGCTGATGGTCACCAATTCTTTCCTTTCAAAAGATATGGTAAATTGAGAAGCTATAGACAAGTCGTCAATGAAGTAGACAATGATATATGGGTTCCAACCTTTGCACTGAGTACCCTATTTTTGAATAACTTGAATTCACCAAAATTCATTGCAAGATGTGTAGAATTGTGTATTAAACAACAAGGTATTGAGGCATCCCGCAAATATATAACCGCATTCATTGTATACGCCCCTAAGGTGCCACCTAACTATGTGTTTGCCGATCAAGGTGGTGAAGGACTCAGAGTGGTATGGTGTAGAACTAGTTCTCAAACTGACTTTTTCAAGGCTGCCCCCACATAGTTGTCAAACTGACTTTTTCAAGGTTGCCCCAACATCAAAAGTTTTTCTTCGAGGGTTTCATAACACTAATTAAACATTTTTGAAAAACTTCAGATGTGCCTCCAAATATATAGTATTGACTTCCCTGTATTTGGCAGCTTTGGCAAAATTCTCCATTTGGAAGCATGGTCAGTAGCATGGTACCCACAACGATAAAACTGATTGTCTGCCAATTCTCAAGTACCACTGCATGATTCTTGTAGGCCCATTGCATATGGTTAAATCTCGAGCCTTAAAACTTGTCCTTTAATCCCAGCAAACTGAGGTCAAGTGTTAAGACATGATTGACATAGCTTGTGTGAAGACTGTCATTTTATAAACAGNTCGAGCCTTAAAACTTGTCCTTTAATCCCAGCAAACTGAGGTCAAGTGTTAAGACATGATTGACATAGCTTGTGTGAAGACTGTCATTTTATAAACAGCAAAGACAAAGGATAAAAAAAGGAAAAAAGAACCATAGATCATCAAATGAAGAAAAAGACCGATCTATTCTATTATAACATCACAGGATACATAAAACAAGATAGATTGATCTTGTTCTTTCATTTCATATCAAATGTGTCTTCATCATTTTACCTTTTCTCTTTGCTTCTTTTAAAACTGTAGTCTGCATGCAAAGTCATGAAAATTTTTGAATTGAACTAACACAAGAACCAGAATCTCTAGGGAGTAAGGGCATAGGTTTCGTGACTCATGATTTAACAGTTAAAAGAGCAACTTTATCTGACAAAAATATGGAGTGACAATTTAGAATTGAGCAGATTAGTCAATCGTTGGTAGTTTCATGGGCTACCATGATAGTATACATGTTTATTAAGGGCATCAATTCTACTGCAACTGCCAAATACAAGGAGGTCAATATTTTATATTTGGAGATTCATCTATAATTATCTAAAACTAATGTTTGTTTAGACTACAGATCATCAGGAGTTTTATTAACCTCCCTAGAACATCCCTAAAGACTAAAGTCATAAATTAACTTTTTACAGTATAAATCATAAACCCATCGGACGACAAATTCAATTCAGAAAATTGTTGATATTCTATTTATTAAAATCACTAATGTGAAATAATCCGAGTAATATACTTGCAATATAAATGCTTCAAAAAGAACCCTAGTATGCTTGATAACAGTGGCCAGAATGAACACTTGTTATTGGAATTCACATTCTGGAGTAAAGGTCCATAAGATACCATGATGTCTGAAATCAAAAACTTTAGTATTCAACAAAATCTGGCCACGGAGAAAATGACAATAAATAACTACAGGAGCTTACCATAGACATGGAATCTGACCAGAAATAAACATAATAATGAGAACCTTAAGACAACCAATGTGCCACTCCTACAAAATACCTTGACAAAAGAATACTGCTGAGGCAATATAAAAATGAGTTTTCATCTTTGCATCGTCAAAGCTATTGATCAATGAATGCAATTGCCAGGGGTTCTCACAACACAACTTCTATACTAGAAACATAAGTCTTGAGCATTCCCTTAGCTAAAAGATCTAAACATTTTCTTGCAATATCAAGTAACAAGAATTTAACTTTGTAACTTGGTCATTTTTGCACATTTGAATTTACAATGCTCGTATTTGGTTTTCTCTTAAAACAATAAGATAAACATGTCTGTTGAAGACAGTATTATGTTTGCATGAAAGTTTTGTTTACTCACCCCTATTTCTGTCATGGATCAACAATCACCTCAACAGCTGCCCCTGGCACTTCATTCACCTCCACTACTAGCATCACATGTTTCTTTACCTCCGCACACTGAAGTTGTCATTTTGTATTGAAATAATTATTCAAAAATGATAAAGATTGTCTTGACTCTTGTTGTCACTCCCATCTTAATCTGGTAGCTCACATCATTCCTAAGACGTAGAGAAGTGTTAGGAGGGAAAATCATTGTCGCAAAAGAAGGAAGAGCGGACTTTTCTTCTATAGGAATAACTATTGAACTGACTCCAAAAGACCACCTCTATATTAATTAGACAAGAGAAGTATTATGTATATGTATTCATAGAGCCAAAGAAGATAACCTTGGACTTCATTGGAGACGCTATTGGGAAGGCTGATATTAAGTCCAACCGAACTCTAGAAGTTCTGGATAGCACGCAACTAACAACATTTTGTGAGTAATTAATTTTTTTTTCTTGGAAGGAGAGTAATTAATGTTATACGTCAAATATTTATGTTATGGTTGTTATATTTAGTTGTTAACACGCTTTTAAGTTTGGTTTCAACTGAAAATTTCATCTTAGAAGTTTCTTAAAAAATATCTTATGCCTTCCATTTATTGCAATGGTGACCTAATCATNGAAAATTTCATCTTAGAAGTTTCTTAAAAAATATCTTATGCCTTCCATTTATTGCAATGGTGACCTAATCATATAGCAGAAAACTACATGGAAATTACAAAGAAGTTGTGTGTTTTATTCATTTGATCGGTACCATTGGTTTTCCAGATTGGCTTTATCCATAGTTCGAGAGAAAAATAGAGTCACACATCAGCATAGCTGGAAAAAATACATAATAATTGATTTAAGAAACACCTTACCACTGATCTGTTTATCAAAGTTTAATATCTAGGATCAATATAATCCTAGCCTTGTTTGTTGAGTTTTTATAGAATATGAAGGGAAAATTTATGTTTTGTAATATAGTACCTCGATGTCTGAATGTTTTTCTTCTACTATTAATGAGATAAATCTATTATAGACCTTTCCTCTGCTGCAAGATATCAACATTGTAAATCTAGTAGAGTTGTCAAAAACTCTAGTCAAAAGAATAGAATTACAAAGGAAAGCTTGGTTTGTTGGACAATCTTTTTATCGGTGGAAGTATTTATTTTAAGATTGGAACGTCATCCTTAAAGCTTTTTAGGTACTCTATGTATGTATGTGTCTATGTGTATGGCGAGGTTAATTAGAGAATTGTAGAATTTTAATCTTCAANCCTTAAAGCTTTTTAGGTACTCTATGTATGTATGTGTCTATGTGTATGGCGAGGTTAATTAGAGAATTGTAGAATTTTAATCTTCAATATGAGGGCTATATATTGTTTAGCAAACAAATCAGTGGTCTTAAGTGTTTCTTAATCAAATAATATGAATATGTTTTAAATCTTTGTTGATGTGTGGCTATACTTACTGAAGTGTCATGCCTAAACGCAAGCTGAAAGAACTATTCAGCCCAATTAAATGAATCGTGGCAGGATAAAGGACAACTCTTGCCATGTTTTTGCACTCTTATTTTCATCCTTTTGAACACTTTTTATGATTCATATTGCTCAGGACAAAGTACCACCGTTTGTCTTTTCTGACCCTACGAAAACGTTTTCATAGTACTCGCACTTGTGATTAAAAATAGGGGTAAGGTACACACCACAAACCCCACCCTTAATATAGGCACAAAATATATAGTTATTCTTTGGAGCTGCTTCGATAGTGTTTACTATAAAAGTATAGTCCACCCCTCCTTTAGCAACGACAATCTTCTCTCTTCTGACTTCTGTATTTTAGAAATGCACCAAGCTGGAAGACGAAGATGGAAATGACGGCAAGAATCATGATAATCATTACAATTTGTTGAAATTGTGTACAAAATCATAATCTTAGTATGCAAAGGAGAAGAAGCAGGGCATACTAGGAGTCGAGGTTGATGAGATGCATAAGATAACCGTTAGGTTGATTGTTGATCCATGACAAAAATAGGGGTAAATAACGGAAACTATGATTATAGAATCTATGTTAATCCCAACACCTATGTTTTATTACAAAAGGTGTGGCGTAAGAAAACCTAGTAGGAGCATCAATTGATCAATAGCTGGTAATACAGATCCATTATTTAAAAGTTGGGTTGCTTTTAGACTTCACATTTTGCTCTAGGATGAAGAAAGGAAGAATCAAGTTTTAACTTCAAGGCACCAAGGCCACATGATTTATCCAAAACTTTGTTTAAATCAGAAGGCATGTGTTGAGATACCCTTAAGAAAATTAGAAGCAATGGAAATGCTTCCAATACTTGGGAAAAGGGCTATAAAGAAGCATGTAAAACTTCGTGAGTAAGTACCAATTACTTATGCCAATATATCATAGGCTAATTGCTACTATTCTAATTTTCCTTATTACTATGTTGTTACTAATGCTATAATTTTGTTTGCACCATCAAATTTTGATCCTACAGCAAAGCTCAGGATATACATTCTTGATATGAGGACACATAGCATTTCTAGCAATTGTCCGTGCGCGGTCAAATCAGGGATTGCGCATCCATTTGATACAAAGTTTGAAGAGAGTCAATGATAAAATAACAAGAATAAGTGTCTTACTTGTAAGGGTGGTTGTATGGCAAAGAAAAAGTATTGGAAGATTGTCTCAACATTACCAATTTGGAGACAAAATGTTGCAGGGTAGGATTTTAGACAATCCTATGACATTTTCCGACTTGGAACTTGTGGAGAAGAACACATACTTTCGATCCTCCGGAAAATATTTTTTGGTTTC
Organism: Ilex paraguariensis; assembly: GCA_963454935.2. Lineage (NCBI taxonomy): Eukaryota > Viridiplantae > Streptophyta > Magnoliopsida > Aquifoliales > Aquifoliaceae > Ilex > Ilex paraguariensis. The sequence goes on from CAUOFW020010057.1 coordinate 528,791, forward strand.
CCAATATTTCGGAACTTTTCAAGCACTACTACACTGGCCTCCATGCTTTACCTACTTGATTACATGATGCTCATCAATAACAAAAATATGTAAGAGAAAAAGGAAGTTCACAGATCAAGACAAGCTTATAGGTTCATCGGTTGTATTAAATATAAATGCAGATGGAGATATATGCATATACAAACAGAAATGCATATATAAAGAATTGGGTGAATACAACTTTTTGCATATTTTGGTGAATGCGACAATAAGGGACTAGGTGCCAATATTAGAACCAATTCACCATGCCTTCACTTCATTGATGACTCATCCAGGACATCTCAAGGTAATAAGATACTATTTGGAAAGGAAGAATTGGATAACTATCAGATGTGCCGTAAACTCCAAACTCAGTTCAGCTNATGACTCATCCAGGACATCTCAAGGTAATAAGATACTATTTGGAAAGGAAGAATTGGATAACTATCAGATGTGCCGTAAACTCCAAACTCAGTTCAGCTATTCTATGTAACATGTATTCTACATCCTCATGGATACATATACAGATACGGATACGGATACGATACGATATGGATACGGATACGATACGATACGATACAGATACGGCGATAGGACAAAATCTAAAAAAGTATGNCTATTCTATGTAACATGTATTCTACATCCTCATGGATACATATACAGATACGGATATGGATACGGGTACGATACGATACGATACGGATACGACGATACGACAAAATCTAAAAAAGTAGGATACGGATATGGCCAAGATACAGATATAATAAAATATATTTAATATTTTTATTATTGTCAACTAGCTTAATACTTATCTATTGTGGGAGTTCTTTACCACACAATAATGAAAATTAGTAATTCTTTTTAATTTCAAAAAAATATATATCATTTGACTATGATATATTCACAAAGTGAAGTGATTAATTAAAGGAATCAAAACTAATATTTACCTAATATTTAGAAGTAAATTTTGCTAAGATTATAATGTAATAGTTTTATTTTATGCTCTTTTGACATATAATTGTAGATAATACTTAAAAAACACTCATGTGCCTTTGAAGTAATATAAATTTTTGTTGATGTATTGTATGGTACGTGAATTCAAAAAGAAATGTTAAAAATTCTGCTCAAAAATTAAATATATTGTTGGACCACAAAAGTATCATAATATTTAATTATTATCAACTATGTAAAAGGTGTATTCGATACGTACCCTCGAATATTCGAATATCGTATCTGATACAGTATCCGATACGGGTATACTAGCCTCAACGAAGTATCTGTGTTTCATGGCTTAAACATATGTGAAAGGAATCTACTATGTGTGAGCTTCCTCCTTTTCTCCTCTGTAGTTTCATATGTAACTTGTGTTTGACATTCCAAACCCTCACATAGGATAATGAGAGTGCTGCGTATGTTAGCCCTGACAGCGGAATAAAACTAGAAATTGCCTAAAAAGTGGTCTAAATGTTGTTTTTTTGGCTTTAAAATGTCGTTTTTGGCTTAAAAGTGGCATTTTTGATTGACTTAGTTTTTGTAAGTTTGATAATAGTATTTTCATTTGTTATTTTTTTTAAGATCCACTATGATAGAGTCAAGGTACATTATGAACTTACCTAGCATGATAAAACTATATGAACATAAGAACCTGCAGTAATGTAAAACACAACGCCTTCAGCATCGGCATAACGTTCTTTGAATCACAATCAAATTATGCAAGCATTCAAAATTTAAGTGAATGCCCAGAGCAAAAAATGACAAAGAAAATATTCTGATTTATCAGATCAATACATGCCCAAGACTGTGTTCTTATTACAAAACCTAAACTACTACTACTTTGCTTGGTAGTCGTAGATGCATAATCGGCGCATCAGTTTATTACATGAGTATACAAACTAGTTTTACAGTTTCAATTAAACAATTGACATTGTGTTATTGACTCTAAGTGGGCCAAGTTTCTCTTTAAGATGCAATTACAGATTAGTTTCGAAACAAATAGTAAAAACTGGTGGCAAGCAGTGATAGCAATACTTTTTAAAGCATAGAGCAAATACAGAGAAGACTGTTTAAAGTTCATCCTTCAATCTTCAAGGACAAGATCATCCATGGCCCATGGCAACATGCAGGACCTGATTGATGGATATGTTTCCATATGCTCACTTCTGATTCTTTTAGGGATTAGGGTGCTTAGGCATATCCCCTGTTATTTCTCGAATCAAGTTGATCAAAGCAAAAAAGGGCTCTCTGCAGCAATAAACAGAGTCGCCCATTTTCAAGTAAATCAGCTCATAGCATAACAACAAGCAACTATTTGCAGTGATTGAAGCAACAAACTTTCGTGGTTTATAAAAATTCATATACAAATCTCTGGAAAGTAACAACAGATATGGTAAAATTCAATTATTCCAAACCAGAAGCCACAAATCTTGTATAAATGACCTCAAATAACAATTTGGACAATCAAAAACAGACGAACAGAAGAGAGAGATGGCAAAACTTACTGAAGAGTGAACGAGGGATGAAGTTTCTTGAATCGTTTATGCTTTCATAGACACTTCCAAGCACACATATTTATACACAATCACAGCAGTAGAGGGAGGGGGGAGAGAATGGAAAATAGCAGAGGCTTGGATGGGCGGAATGGTAAATAGGGTTGCCAATGCTGCAACTTTTCTTGGGTGGAATTGGGATNCCAAGCACACATATTTATACACAATCACAGCAGTAGAGGGAGGGGGGAGAGAATGGCAAATAGCAGAGGCTTGGATGGGCGGAATGGTAAATAGGGTTGCCAATGCTGCAACTTTTCTTGGGTGGAATTGGGAATATTGTCCATACAGAACACCACCAGTACAGTTACCATAGCATACACATTGTCACATCTTTGTGCTCATTTTGATCATCATAATACACAATGAATGATCACAAAATGGGTAATATAGAAGTCATACAGCTGGAATCAAATTCATGCATAAATGACCCAAGATTCCATGTAGGGCACTTATTGCTTCTAGCTGATATATAGCAAGGCAAAGCAAAATACAGAGACTCTGTTTGTTTGCCAAAGAAAGAAGAAGAGTGGTCCTTGTGTCAAGGACTCTTCATTATGTTTCGAACAAGAAATGCTACTTGCACCTAAATGGATGAGAGCCATTCGGTCACATAGTCAATCTGATGGTTCACATCTATTTGGTACATAAATTTGGTGCAAAATTTTGGTTCCCATAGTATTTTTGGTTTCGAATATGACTGAGTGACGTTAATGTTTCACGGTCATAGTCAGGGGGTGATGGTTGGAAAAAGCCAACGGGAATGGTCCAGTTTGTGCACAGTTCAGCCATCCAAATTGTGAAATAAATAATTGCGATACATTACATCCAGGGGAGGTGACGATTGCTTTGAGTTTTGAGTAAAGGCATGATGGATCATTGTATGCATTCTGGCTAATGGATTCCAAAAACTTTACCCCTTAGTTTCAGATGATTTTCCAAAATTTTTTTTTTTTGTGGATACAAAATTTAAGGTGGATTTTGTATTACACAAAAAACTTCGAGTCCTTACAAACCTAAAAAAGTGCAACGAAAGCTTACACGTGTCAGCTTACAAAAATTCGAATCTAAGACCTTCGAGTTTGTGTTTTATTTTATAAGAGGCTGCAAGGCTAATCATGCAGATTATTTGGAAGTATATTTTGTATGNATATATAGCAAGGCAAAGCAAAATACAGAGACTCTGTTTGTTTGCCAAAGAAAGAAAAAGAGTGGTCCTTGTGTCAAGGACTCTTCATTATGTTTCGAACAAGAAATGCTACTTGCACCTAAATGGATGAGAGCCATTCGGTCACATAGTCAATCTGATGGTTCACATCTATTTGGTACATAAATTTGGTGCAAAATTTTGGTTCCCATAGTATTTTTGGTTTCGAATATGACTGAGTGACGTTAATGTTTCACGGTCATAGTCAGGGGGTGATGGTTGGAAAAAGCCAACGGGAATGGTCCAGTTTGTGCACAGGTCAGCCATCCAAATTGTGAAATAAATAATTGCGATACATTACATCCAGGGGAGGTGACGATTGCTTTGAGTTTTGAGTAAAGGCATGATGGATCATTGTATGCATTCTGGCTAATGGATTCCAAAAACTTTACCCCTTAGTTTCAGATGATTTTCCAAAATTTTTTTTTTTTGTGGATACAAAATTTAAGGTGGATTTTGTATTACACAAAAAACTTCGGGTCCTTACAAACCTAAAAAAGTGCAACGAAAGCTTACACGTGTCAGCTTATAAAAATTCGAATCTAAGACCTTCGAGTTTGTGTTTTATTTTATAAGAGGCTGCAAGGCTAATCATGCAGATTATTTGGAAGTATATTTTGTACGTTCAATTTTACATTAAAAAACATAAATCGAAACCATGTGTTCATGTAAACAATGATAAATTATCAAACAAGTTAAAAATTAGTGTAAAACTACAATAAATTTGAAAAAAGTTGGGAAGTTTAATAATTGATTATTTCTCCGCTTAATTTCTGGGAGGTGGAGTACTTTAGGATATATAAAGTATAAACATCTAACAGCTGCAAAGTTTGTTTCTTTTTCCGATAATTGTTAACGATGGAAGATAACCAACCAACCCGTTATCTTGAGGCGTCCGTTCTGGTTTCCTCCACTTCTCAAGATGATTTTGTTTTCATCTTCAATGCTAGGCAGAATTTAGAAAACAAACAAGTGCAAGTACTCTGTATAGAAGGGGGGGAAAAATACTGTATATGAAACACTCATGACATGAATAACTGAACGAATTTTGAGCAAAGAATATATGAAGTCTTGCTCCGTATACAAAGAGATTGTACTGGACTTGCCGTGAAGGATCCAGATGATCTACCATTAAATGAAATTACGAGAAAATGTAACGGTGGATGAAGCCCATCCTCTTATTCGATACACAAATATAAAACAAAACTTACATTAAGAACAAAACAGTGAAAGACCATAGAAAAATGGCATCACCCCCTTTAGAGTCAAAGACGGGCTCGTATGGGTTTGTAGGGCAATATTAATAATGACGAATTTCTCAACTTGAGCAACGAACAAATTTGCCAATTCACCATGTGCTGGATGAGTCATATACTCTGCAAGACCTTGTGTGTTCCAAAATGTTGATTCAAAGACGTGTGAAACCTTGGTGCATGTTCTCCAGGCTCATATCCATGCTCCTGTGTCCCAGCAATAAAGTGAGTATGACCAACATCATTATATTGCTTGTAATTGTGATAATGACAAATGCTGATAAAAAGTACCTCCATGCTCTAATGCAGAACAATGGCTTCAGAAGTAGTAGGATGCAATGGCTTCAGAAGTAGTACGATGCAATGGCTTCAGAAGTAGTAGGATGCACGAGAAACAAACTGACATCACCACAAAATCTACTTAAAGCCTCCATTAGAGGGATTACATGTACAGTTTGAGCCATTGATGCTTGATCTGGGCTATCCAGTGGTTGGTTTTTTGTTAAATTTCATTATGAGCAATTCAATATCCTGGGTCAATAAAACTGATTCACAAGCCTTACAATTGATAAAGTGACTTATTGCACCAAGTAAAACAATTTAATTGATTGCTCTTACATGGTCATAGTAGTAAGGTGACGCTATATGTACAGTGAATTAAGAAAAACAATAACAGTGAGTGCATGTGTGCACAAACACCCCCCCCCCCCAAACACACACAGAGAAGGGGGTGGTACCAGCGGAAAGCCTTCATGGGTTCAATAAGATTGACAAGGTTGGCAAAGCTCTTGATGAGTTGATTTGATTGATCAGTTCAGGTGGAATGCCCTCTTTGAACTTAGCTAGTGCTATGCGATTCACCTCTCCTGTCACTTCCTCCATTCCACTCTCTGTCTTTGCTCTAGCCCTTGTCTTACGGTTCCTGCTATACGGGTGTGCATCTGCTTATGTGTGTATTAACCATAAATTAGTGTTGTTAGAGTATGTGTGGCTCATATTTTGCTATGTGCATAATGGCAAGGAGGCAGATGCCGGAGCGGGCGGAGTGGAGCCCACGACGGCATCTGCCTTGCGGGATTTTTATAAAGGGGACGCTGATAAGTTGGGGGTGCGAGGGCAACGCCCCCGCGGTACGGTACAGGGGTATTTTTGTAAATACGTCCATATTAGGGTTATATAAATACTTAAGATGTAACCCTATTTCAATAAGGAAAAGAACAGCCGCTCGCTCTCGTGGATGTAGGCACATTGCCGAACCACGTAAATCTCTGTGTGTTATTTTCTCCTGCTTTCTTAATTGTTTTGATTCCTTACTATTCACTATAATTGCTGCACGATCACAACAATTGGTATCAGAGCTAGACTACGATGTCTGGGATTTCCTCTACAGAATTCGACATCATGAAGTTCGACGGAACTGGGAATTTCGGATTATGGCAGAGGAGGGTGAAGGACCTGTTAGTGCAGCAGGGCATGGTGAAGGCATTATACGGAAAACAACCGGCAGGAATGGACGACATGGATTG
>CAUOFW020010057.1:535559-739819 GCA_963454935.2 Ilex paraguariensis
TAGAAGGGGGGGAAAAATACTGTATATGAAACACTCATGACATGAATAACTGAACGAATTTTGAGCAAAGAATATATGAAGTCTTGCTCCGTATACAAAGAGATTGTACTGGACTTGCCGTGAAGGATCCAGATGATCTAACATTAAATGAAATTACGAGAAAATGTAACGGTGGATGAAGCCCATCCTCTTATTCGATACACAAATATAAAACAAAACTTACATTAAGAACAAAACAGTGAAAGACCATAGAAAAATGGCATCACCCCCTTTAGAGTCAAAGACGGGCTCGTATGGGTTTGTAGGGCAATATTAATAATGACGAATTTCTCAACTTGAGCAACGAACAAATTTGCCAATTCACCATGTGCTGGATGAGTCATATACTCTGCAAGACCTTGTGTGTTCAAAAATGTTGATTCAAAGACGTGTGAAACCTTGGTGCATGTTCTCCAGGCTCCTGTGTCCCAGCAATAAAGTGAGTATGACCAACATCATTATATTGCTTGTAATTGTGATAATGACAAATGCTGATAAAAAGTACCTCCATGCTCTAATGCAGAACAATGGCTTCAGAAGTAGTAGGATGCAATGGCTTCAGAAGTAGTAGGATGCACGAGAAACAAACTGACATCACCACAAAATCTACTTAAAGCCTCCATTAGAGGGATTACATGTACAGTTTGAGCCATTGATGCTTGATCTGGGCTATCCAGTGGTTGGTTTTTTGTTAAATTTCATTATGAGCAATTCAATATCCTGGGTCAATAAAACTGATTCACAAGCCTTACAATTGATAAAGTGACTTATTGCACCAAGTAAAACAATTTAATTGATTGCTCTTACATGGTCATAGTAGTAAGGTGACGCTATATGTACAGTGAATTAAGAAAAACAATAACAGTGAGTGCATGTGTGCACAAACACCCCCCCCCCCCAAACACACACAGAGAAGGGGGTGGTACCAGCGGAAAGCCTTCATGGGTTCAATAAGATTGACAAGGTTGGCAAAGCTCTTGATGAGTTGATTTGATTGATCTGTTCAGGTGGAATGCCCTCTTTGAACTTAGCTAGTGCTATGCGATTCACCTCTCCTGTCACTTCCTCCATTCCGCTCTCTGTCTTTGCTCTAGCCCTTGTCTTACGGTTCCTGCTATACGGGTGTGCATCTGCTTATGTGTGTATTAACCATAAATTAGTGTGTTTGTAAAACCCGAAAAAAAATATTATTATTATTATTATTAAAAATCTTAATAAAAAGGGTAAAATAATAATTAATTATTAAATTATGGGTCAAAAACGTAAATTTAAAAAAAATAATAATAATAAATTTATACTATATATATATATAAGTGGAAGACAAAGTCTTCCACTTTTTATTTCTTCTCCAGTCGGCGAGACAGGGAGAGTGAGAGAAAAAAAAAATGAGTTTTTTATTTATTTCTCTTTTCTTTCTTCTCAGATCAATGAAAATTTAATCGTTTAATCGCTTTGGGCCAAGAACTAAAGTTGTTCTACTCAGCGAGAGCTACGCAACCACACCAAATATCGTATTTTTCTCCAAAGAAATATCAAAATCGATAATCTAGGCCTAAAACTTAGGAAATTAAATTTGGGCTTCCTTGGCGTTCTAGTAAGTGGTCTCACGCTACGAGAGGTAGGGTTTCCCCTATTTAGATTTAATTTCAACTTAAAATATGACATATGAAATGAGTAGATTATGAGTGTATATCACATGTTAAATCTTAACTAGTGGGTCAAATATAGAATTTATAATTAATCTTGTGATTAATAAAATTCTATTGTGATTAATTTGATGTAAGTTAATGTTAGTGGTTTAAAACATGTTAATTGTATGTCAGCATTACTTTATATTTTAATGACAGATCACGTTTAATAAAATTATTAACTTGTTATGTGATTGTGAAATAATTTATATATGTTAAATTATTATTTAACATATGATTATTTTGGTGAACTTGTGCTTATGTTTATATAATTAATAAACATGTTGTCATGTTGCAAGTCATAGCATGCTAGTTGTGTAAATTGATGTACTCTTTAGGTGTTTGATTAAATGCCTAGGTGAATACAAGTATGTTAGTTGAATTGATTATCTTTCATAACATGCTTGAGATCGTGTTAAAATGTTATTATATTGTATTCATTATGTAATAGACATTGTATTTCATTATGCATGAGTTGCACTACATTCATGGGCATTAACATGGGTGGGAGTGTATGCATGGTATGAAATTAATCACCACGTAGGTGGTTGAACGTGGACTCGGAAAAGTCGCACCAAGGTTCGGTTGAGTCGCACGAAAAATTAAAGGGATAAATGTGTTGGGGACAGCAAGAAAGGCTAAATTCTCCCTCGGGTGCAAGACCCGCTTACTTGGTTTATACACTTTTTGGCAGTGAAATTCCAGAAAAGTGTAATGGCAAAAACGGAGCCGCAGGTGGGATGTTCTGAAGATCCGTTGATGGTTGGTGTCCCATTAGTGTAATATCATAAATCACCTCCCCACAAAAACACAAGAAAATGAATTAATTAGTCATTGAGTGTACATAACACTAATGATGGGGGCTTGGAATGCCCGGATACATACGCATGACATTGCATGTGTTATGAGAGTTCATGATGGGGCTCGGGATTGGTATTGCTTGCGTGAGTCTCATTTCATGACATGACATGATTTATGACATTCAATCATAATAGACATATTTGAATGAATGTATCAAATGATTGTTGCATGTGACATTCCATATGCATTTAGGTTGAGAGATATTCTCTATAGGAGTTACCCTATTGAGCGTTGGCTCACCCTTTATGGGAACATTTTTCAGGTATCGCACAGGTGTCCACCGAAGGTGAGGCCATGGACCTGCTTTGACGACAGAGCTGGTCTGTGGCTTTTATTTTGACATTGTAGTCCCTTGTTTATACTTACTTTTGGCCTTGTATAATTTTTGTAACAAACATTTGTTTATATTTACAAAGGCATGTATATGAGACTCTTTTGGGACATTTATTCTTTTACGAATAAATGTATGTACTGATAATGATTATGGTAGTATTTGAGACTATACAATTGTGAATGGATAGATAAATCCGGTGTGGTCAATATTGTACAGGTTGCGTTTTGAGTAGATCTCCTCGTACAAAAGAGACTCTGCCCAAATTTTGTTAAATTATGGATCCCGAGAAATGGGGTATAACGGTGTGGTATCAAATTACACGATATCCACCAATATTTTACGGATCGATGAATAATCAATCGGATAATTACAGACACTCGGATTATGGGGTGTCACAGTGTTGACTTTGTGAAAGAACTGACTTTCACCACCACTAGTTGTTATACTTAATTGGAATAAAAGATCATCCAAGTTCATAGGTGGAATCGTTCGGATTCTGATTCATGATACGAATCACGATTTGACAACTCAACTACCACAATTTCATAGTACTTAATGCCTAGTAGGTTAAGCCAATAGGAAATGATAACTATGCCATTGATAATTTCTTTGCAAGAAGATATGTATTCTAGCACAGAATGGCAACAAAATTATTCTACTAAGGACATTTTTAGCAGAGGAAAGAAAATATACATCAAACCCATAAACGAACACATAAAAGCACGTCGAGGAATACCTATAAATATACAAAGACATACACATGCTGCAATGCAACATCATGTATATTCCTGCAAAACACCAGAAGAACATAGTTCATGAACCACCAACCTGTGTGACCGGAGAAGAGTCAAGACCATGAATTCAGAATCTGTGAGGAGAATATTTCCTTGGGCATACAACTCCAATATAATATAGTGTGCATTAGCACCCAGTCCAAATTGAAAGAGAATTATCTAAACACAATGTAAATAGAGAAGTTACATAATCATTAAATAAACCGGAAATACAAGAACGGTAAAGGCGCCAAACTATATTATGAGCTAATATGTGAGTAAACCAAACGTCATACCCTATCATACCCAAGCTGTCTCACATCCTCAAGCCTTCTTGTTCTTATGTGCTTCCTTAATTTGAGAGTAAACCCGGATGGTGTATTGCTTTTGTCCCTTTAAAAAAGCAGAAAATCAAAAGTTAACTGTCAAAAGTAATAAATTTCTGTCCCCAAATTCCAACAGATTTTTACTTTTGTTCTTCTTCAGCCCCTTATAAATCACAAGAAAATATTATTTTCCACACATATTTGTGTTGCTTCACATTCCAATCGATGATAATGTAGAGTGAGATATGAACGCCATGTAGTTGTATTAGGACTGAGTGATTAGAAGTTTTTGCGATCACTCAAGGACAAATTATCTACAAAATTTAGAATTCTCTATTGAAAATTTTTCCTTCTATAGTATATTCTTAGCTACCAAACGGCACTCTTGAAGCTTTTGGAATGAGAGTGGCAAACTTACCGAACATAAGCAGTAGTATGCAATCTAACACCACTTTCCATCAACAATAAAACCTTCTCACTCTCCCCTGATTCCGTCATTCCACTACTATTCATCAGCTTAAACACATACGTCTGCAAAAAAACAAACAAAAAACCCAAATTACAAACCAAAGTCCCCTAAATCCACCTCCAAATAAACTGATGATTTTCATAATTCAGCAAACATCTTATACTCAAACAAACATTTCATGCAACACAAAAACCATTATTATATCGATAGTTACCTTTGGAGAGAGATCGTAGACGTTTGAACAACGCATTCCAATTAAACGGCGTAAGCACTTGACTTGGGCGGCCACATCGGCCGTGTTCATTCGAACCTTCACCATTTTCGTGTCTTCCTATCTCTTCCTCTGTAAGCTTCTTGATCAAAATTCGAAGTGAAAAATAGGGTTCCTTCCCAAGTTAGTGCGAAAATAGGGTTAGGAGTTTCAGAGAGAGAGAGAGAGATGAGATGTGTCGGAGGAGATGACTCTGTCTGGCGTGTTAAGTAATGCCGGGGGGTGTTTGGCAATGGATTTGCCCGGTCTCAGTTGTGTTTGGTGCACAATCTAGGAATCGAGTAAATTTTGTAAAACCCAACTACAAACAGTCACCTTACCATAATCTGTTTTCCAAAATTTTGTTGTAATTCCATAACTGTATTATTATTATTATTTTTTTACGTGTGTGTTTTATTATTACATACATACCACAATTTACTCATATTTGTGATTATTTTTCCTAAGCTTATCTACAATTTAGGAACTTCTATATTAAGTCCTGTTTAGTAATGTAATGTTTCTTGAATTAAATTTCTTGGCCAAATTTACATGTCGCCTCATTATTATTGTGGGATTAATAGTGAATATTAATGTTAGATAAAGTGCATTAATAATAGATGTGGTCGACAAATTTAATTACCAAATTTGATATTACTAATTGTTATAGGCATGGAATTCCAAAATCCATTAAATCCTGTCCTGATTGATGCGTAGATTGCTCCAATCTTATTGGGCCTAGTTATCATGTTGGGCCAATAGATCAGCGCCAATCAATGGGCCATTTCTTAAAAAGTCAAGAAAAGAGCCCAACCAACCAATAGAAAGAGTCCAAAAGAGAGAGACAGAGACAGAAAGAAAGATGGCATAAGTGCGGATCCATAAAATGGCCATACACAAAGTGTGATAAGACTAATTCATTCCCAGATCATGAAAATAAATCAATGGGCCTTAGAGCTTACTAAAAAGACCGTCAATAGATCTTATGACGGAACATAGATTCGTTGGAAACAAAACCCACCAGTTTCAAAGCCCAATGTCTAACCAAACCAAATTGATTATTACTAGTTTTTGAATATATCTGTGCATTTGTGTTCACGTTGGGTTGCATTCAACTATCCTCGTGTTGACTCTAATGATTGATAGTTTAAGGATTTGAGTCCGTTAGAGAAAGTATAATTTAAATATTTATACTTTAGCATGTCCTTCTCATGTATAGTTTAGATTTTAGGCTTGGTCCGTAGGTATCTTTTATAATTATTCGGGCGACAGTGAGATTAAAACACATGACCTCCCTACTTTAATATCATATTAAATTATCATGTTGTTTAAAAATTTTAGTAGTTACTGAAAGCGTAAATCAGAGTAGTAATAACTCGGCAGAAATAACAAAGGTTGGACTTGCTGAGAAATGAACAGTTTTAGCACAAAAGCAGATACTTTTTCTGAGGTACTCTATGCTACGGAAGCATCCATAATGGAAGAGGATACATGTCCACCGTTGAATGTCAAACTCATGCAGTTAGGTTTTGCAGCAAATTAGCAGTTGCAAGTTGCAATATTGATAAGACTTTCAACAGCTGACATACTTGATGAACACGGCTCACTGAGCCGTGTTGGGATCGGTTCGGTTCGGTTGACCTCTGTGGGATTGTCCAATTTCGAAACAATCCAAGTACTCCACAAGATTATTTGGTCTGACTTTGTTTCTAATAAGGTTCAAAATTTTACTTCGGTCTATTGTTTTAGTCATCTAGGAAATAAAAATTTTTCAATGTGTTTCGAAAACGTTTTGACATGTTTCGGAAATAGAAATGAAAAAAATAAAAAATTTAAAAATTATTTTTTCAAAACATGTTAAAATATTTTAAAATTTCTTAAAACATTCTGAAACAATTGTGAATGCATTAAATATTATAAAACATATCGAAACATTATGGAATATCTCAAATATTAGAATTTTGATTCGTTTCGGTCTCCTTAAAAACGGAAACATTTCAGACATTAAATTTTGATCCTACGTTTCCAACTCATTCACATTACTAAGTTAATTGAAAATATTAATGATGTCGCTCGCCACTTTAATTGTGTTCTTAGGACACAAATTTTTTTTTTTTGCCGATGAAAAAGTGGTTTCATTGATTAAGAACATGAATAGTATATAGTAAGTTCAATATATACTCCAAAAAATCAAGTGAAGGCTATGCAAAGCAAATCTCATAAGCGAGTAGATCAAAACAACCTAATCTGCTAAACTAATATGTTTGACTTAATCTCAAAAAATAGTATTGGAAAATTATTTTTAGAAAAAAATTTTAAAAAGTGTGTTTTGACTTTTTTTGTTGTCGTAAAACTTGTTTGGTTATATTATTTCAAAAATAATTCTACGAAATTGAAAACAGTAAAATTTGTTTGAATACTAACTTAAAAAATAATAAAAACATAAATGTGGTGCTTATAAAAGTGTGGAGGTGGTGTTGGTGCTGGTGCTGGTGCTGGTGCTGGTGGATGTGTTGCTGTTGGTGGAAGTGTGGTGGTAGAGTTGTCTAAATTCTAGAAATATAGTTTTTAAAAACACACAAAATAACCCCAACTTGTTCTCTAAGGTGTCATTTGATTACATAGTATTTGCATTTTTTTCTATTTTTGTGTTCAATTTTTTCCAAAAATAAAAACACGTTTAGAGTGTGTTTCCATTTTTTTTGTGGTCAATCTATTTTGTAAACAACACTAAATTTTGGAAACAAGGATTTTGGTGTTTTAAAAACAGGCTAAAAACGAAACACGAGCGCCCTTCAATTCAATTAATGAGGGTTTGCCCTTCGAATCCCATTAACAACAAAAAAGGAGGATTTTGTTCCAACTATAAAAACTTGTTTACCCCATTTTTTGCCTCTCTCTCTCTCTCAACACCAACAACAAACGCAGGCATAAAATGCCATTGCTAAACGCTGCAAAAGAGCTCTCGAATCCATAAGCTAGCACTCCATCTCCAAAGTCAGATTTTACTCCATCTTCATCGATCTCTCTCTATATCTCTAAGTCCTAGATCTATTTATATAATAAAACAGAAGTGTGTTTGAATTTTATCCTACACATATTTTTCCTCCCCTCAAAACCATCTTATCACACCTATCATCTCCCTCTTAACGTTACACTGCCCCTCTCTTAGACACAGCTGCCACAGGGCACCACGCCTGTCAGTCTCTCACCATATTTTTTCTTCTCTTCCTCTGCCTTCCCTTCACGCCCTCCCTTTCCCTCTTTCTCTCTCTCTCAACACAAAACACTCTGTGTTACACCACCTCCAACGCCACCACCGCCAACGGCACTACCACAACCAGGTATCCATCTCTCTCTCTCTCTCTCTCTCCAATCATGGTGTCTGCAGTCACCAGGAAGTGACCCATAACCACCATTAAAGAATCGCCCAGATCTAGGTATTCCCCATCTTCGTCTTTGCCCCCTTTCTCTATCTTCATCTCTTTCTCCCTATCTCTTTACACAACACATCACAAAGGCCTAAAAGGGAAACCAAAAAGGCTTAGTAGAAGAAATCACACACAAACACTTTCACCGGGAGAAAAAGAAGAAGAAGAAATCACTCACACACTTTCGTTTGCTTAAAGATCAACTGCTTATTATTAGCTCACATATTTTACAGCCAGAGGGCTTCAATGTTGTTCATGTAAATTGGTTAATATTGCCAGTGAAGACTTGAAACGAGGGAATATTTTTCTCTCTTTTTCAAGTGTTCCTTTAATTCAAATTGAGGGTTCTTGGAGATTTTTAGGGTATCGAAGACAATGGTTTATTAGCTCAATATTGTTCCTATAAATTGGTCAATATTGCCAATGAAGAATTGAAACGAGAGATTTTTGTCTTTTTCAAGTCTTTTTCCTGGGAACTTTTTAAAATCAAATGTGGTCTTATTGTATTGTTGTTTACGAGTACAAATTGTTGGAAATTTTATTTGCATGTTCTGCTAAGGTATACACTAACTCACATTATGACAATTGCTGGTTGTATTTGTAGAATCCTCTTAACTAAACATGAAAAAAGATTTTGGTTCACAAACTTCCTTGAATTGTATAATCACTTGATACAATTTTTAAGTTGTTATGTACTTTAGTTGCACTTATTCTGTTCATCAAACTGCCTTGCATAGGCAAATTGTCCCTAATTTTCTATCAGGAGTTTGACTTCACGAGCTCAGAATAAAGTTGACTTGGGTGTGAACGTTTTTTGTCTTTGATTAAAGATGTCAAAATGACCAAGCATGCAATTTAAACTGGATGAGTAGAATGTTTAAAACAGCTATGGCTCCATGTTATTCTGCTTTCTTCCCATGTGTTTAGTCTATCTGTGTACATTGTTATTAGAGCTTGAAGCAATAGGAACTAATAACTTTTTGTCCTTTTCCTACTTGTTTCTAATTGGACTTTAAAATACTTTATTACTGTTTTTGGTACTTCTCTACGCATTTAAGTAACATACCATGTTGCTTGAGGTCATTAATCTAATATTCTTATCTAACAGTAGTTTTGAGCCATTGCAGACTAAATTGATATCTGGGGACCAAAATGGCAATATTCAAGTATGGGACTTGATGGCAAATTCATGCAGTTGTGAGTTGATATGCGCTGATGTTCTGTACCTTCACTACATATTGCTTCTCCTGCTTTAGACCAGAGTCACAATCAAAAGTTGATGATGGTTTTTTGCTTTTCTATGTTTTTTTGCTCTATATTTTGATAAGAAAACTTATGCGTTTTGATGTGCCCAAAACTTTGTTTCATTGTCTTGATGAAAATCTATGGTTTTTTTTTTATATTTTATTTGGTGGGTATGTGGATGTTTGCCTTCTGGTGCTCTCTCTTTCTTAAAGAGGTAGGTATGTATCAAAATCTTTTTATGACCTATGGTGTAAACACAAGTACCGAAGGTCGATACAACTGCAAAGTCTTTGACAGTAATGTGGGATGGAAGCTTGGTTGTGGCTGCAAACAATCGTGGACCATGCTATGCTTGGCTCCTGTAGCAAGGAACGCAAGTATTATTTTCATGAATATAAGTCCTAGATGTTATATTCATTGTAAGTTATGAAATTATTATTTAAAACTTATATTGTGTTCTGTTGCAGACTATGACCAATTTTGAGCCACTTCATAAGCTGCAAGCTTATGATAGATATATTCTTAAGTGTCTCTTGTCACCCAAGTTCTGTTGAACTAATGGTATTGCATGTTTGTATTGTTTTGGCATAAGGAGTGTTGTATTAGATAGATAAATGTTGAAATAGTAGGTTTGTTATTGTTGTATTAATTCATTTTGTTTTTTGCTTTGAAAATGATGGTTTTTGTTATGATGGTTAATGAGTGATGTGATTTTTTTTAGTTGCACCGTTCCTTCAGGTATGAGTTATTGCTAGTGTGTGTGTATATATATATATATATATATATATATATTGTATGTATATATATACATATATAGCCCTAGATTTATGTATATAGTATTATATTTGGTTAGATTTGTTTGTATGTGTGTTTGAGTGTGTTTGCATGTGTGTGTGTGAGATAAAGAGAGAGAGAGAGAGAGATGGAAGGCTATAGCAACAAGGGAATTGTATGTGTCACTGGTGGAACAAGGTATGTAGCATCATAGTTAATCATGGTCTTGGGGGTAGATTTTAGGGGGTTTAGGGGTGGTGGGTTTTGGGTGGTTGTTAGCAATGGGTTTTGGTGGGGTTGGTGATGGATTTTTAAAGGATTTGGGGGTTAGTTTTTAGAGGTGTTGGGTGGTGGGTTTCAGAGTGTTAGGGGGGTGAGTTTTAGGGGGTGGGTTTAGAAGGTGTTGGGTTTTCAATGGTATTGGGCGGTTGTTGGTGGGAGTGGATTTTCAGGCATGGTGGGTGGTGGATTGCAGGGGATTTAGGGGTGAATTTTCGATAGTGTTGGTAGTGGGTTTAGGTGGTGGGTTGAGAAAAATACTAAACATACTTTTATTTTTGTTTTCATAAATTTTTAAATATAAATGAATACTAAATATGTTTTTTATTTTTTATCACAAAAAAAAACATAAAAATGAAAATGTTACCAAACGTAACTTAAATTTATGCACTTTTTGTTCTAAATTTAAAAAACATAAAATAAATAACTGACCAAATAATTTTTCTCCCCAAAACTGTTTCCAAAAACAGAAAAAATAGTTTATAAGATACAAACTAAATAAGAGCAGAATTAGCTAGAAACTACTCCTCTCACCACCCAAGAGCCGAGCAAAATTGCCTAAAATTTTTGTCTATACCCTAGAAAAAAAGAATTGCTTTGTAGTGGTATATTTGACCATAGACATGTTTGAAACCAGTGAAAAAGAAAAGAAAAAACAATTATAAGTGTAAGTTCATGGATACCCTTTAAAACTTCCAAATTAATAATCATAAAACATTCCCGAGTGAGAAATTCTTTGTGTGGCGGGATGAAATTTTTTAATGTTATACAAGCTTCCTTTGTTGACAAGTAAACGCACGTTTAGTCAACCATAGGATGTTTCTGACTCTCTAGACTTACATAGAGGTTGAAACCTAAGATCACTCCAAGGAAAGCAAACAAACTGGGTTAAGCTAATCTGCTTAATTTAATCCTATATTATATTCATATATATCTTTTAGTGGGTGCAAGTTTGAAAGATGAATGAACTTTTTACTTTTCTAGTACTCTACAAAGACGTTCTTTAATTCTAAATTGCGAAGCACTGTGTCTCAATCTTTGTCCTTTGTGAACAGTATGGCAAATAGGTGTACAACCATGTGAAACTTTAAAATGCAGCCTTAAGGGTATAATAATAGGGTACTGAAGGTCTTATGCAAGTTTGATTAGACTTTAAAGTATCATAGTGTTAGGGCCTTTGCCAACAAAATGTTTATGATAACAAGGTTAGAGAGAAAAAAGTAGAGACCAGTAGGGAATATTTTGCCGACTGCCGTGTTCATAGTCGACAGATTGCTTTTAAAATTTTCACTGCTCCTATGCATTATTTCAGTGTTCTATGTATGTTTGCAGAGATAATGTTGCGTACACGTAAGATCAGGAATCTCATACATTAAACCTCCTTTTTTATATACGTAGTTTTGGCAAATAATGTACAGAAACATGGTTTATAATAACATGGAAATGGATGTAACTTCTTCATGAGGAACCTGCAATGAAATAAACAGCCTTTCTCTGGAGGTTAGATCAGTAGCAGCCTTGGCGTCCATCTTGTTGGACAAGAAGTATATCAGAACGATATGAATATGGCACCGATAAATAGATTCTAACCATTGATCTCGTGTTGCTTTATTTGTAACTATTCTTTCAAAATAATAATATATTAAAATTTTAAACATGTCAAGTCTTGATTGGTAAAGACACATGCATATAAAGTAGATAAATAATATTACTGTTGTTATAACAGCAAGGACAACTGCTGCTTCTAGAAGAAGTGCAGCTAAAATCTTGGTTGTTTACGTTATCATAAGTCATAATACTTTTTATATATCATGTAAAAAATTAAGTTATTGCAAAATAAATTTGAGATGTACGTCATGAATTAGGATCTTTTGAGATAATTTTTTTGCGGCGACTAATGTTTAACATCACAAAAAAGCGTGTTTTGAAGAAAAAAAAATGTTTTTTTTGGTGATGATAGTGTGGTCATAAAAAAATTATTTATTGTCGCAAATACTATTTTAGATCGGCCGTTATCTCTATAAAAATCTTTTGAGGCTCCAATTATTATGGCGAGATAATATTACCACAAAAAAGTATTTACGACGACAAATAAATCTTTTATGACATCACTTTACAGTCACAGAATAATTTTTGATACTGTATTAAGAAATTTATGTTTGTTAAAAAAGACTTCCTATAATGCGATTAGTTTACATTTGTTCTGACTAACACTGCATTTTGTTTTGCTAAGATAACCTCAAAACAGTCAAATAAGTCAGCTGCGCCAGCATTACTCAATATCAAAATGTAGTGGAATTAACCAAGTACCTTAATGTCGTACCTATTTTCTTAAGTACTTGGGAAAATTTAAGAGATTCAATGTGAACGACTCGAACGATTAACTTTTTTTTTGAAATAAATCTCGACAGAACAAGGGAGAAATTTTATTACTTCCAAAAGAAATTACACTTGATTAAGGAGACTTAACGGGTCTTACCCTTTACAAAATCTAATTTGATCTAAGTTGTAAAATTCATATTCAACCACCCAATGTTTTGAACTATAATATCGTCCCATTTTGGATTTTTGAACTCAAATTTCTCTATTTGGATCAAAATTCACAGTCAATGATCGGATTAAATTTCAAGTTGAAACCTAATTAGCATTCGTGTTCAATTATAAGGTTATGCAAAAAAAAAAACTATTTAATTAGTGTATTTTATTAGACTAAGCATAATTCGATTTAGCATAATGACCCGTAACATCACACAAACAAACAAATGCCATAGCTGGCGACCAAATCAGGTTTATGATCAAATTGAAAACTTTGTTTCTAACCATAAAGAAAACATTACATCAAAAAAACAAGGGGATGCACTAGCATATTTAATTAAATTTATTAGGAAATAACCTTTTTTTTAGTTTAACAGTCAAAAGTATTCGGGTCAGTTTAATTACACTTCAAGTAATCCCCTCTCCGGTCCGATTAAAAGTAAGTTATCTACGTCGGGACTAGAATATTCGCGAGGGATAAATCTTTCGTGATTTGATTCTAAAGAATTATCAGATGTCTGAGTTTACAGATTGTCTCTATTACCAATAAAACATATTTATTCAAACCAAAATAGGGATGGAAAAAAAAAAAACGAATGATTGCAAATGAGACGTGGTTTTACACAGGGTGGTGGACTGAATCTAATTAAGTAGTGCCATGAATCTAGACAAGTGCACATCTGTCGTTTCTTCGTTTCTTGGTAATCTTTCTCACCTTCAATTCCATCCATCGCAATCTTGACCTGTTGCTCTTCGTTACACTGTAGTCTCTGTAGCTATAGACGCATGCATTACAATCAAATTCGTCATTAGCACCGTCAATTCCGTCGTCATGTTGCTTGGCTGCTTACGATAATTATTACCAGTCAAGCACTCTATTTTCTCTTTAGATTATCTTATCCTTTACATAGGGTTACAAATGGACCGAATTACTATAATATTGAACAGGTTGAAATAGAGACAAATAATGCTTATCCAAGCCAACACGAAAAATAAACGAATCAAACTTAATTAAAATGTTTGAAACTTGCCCCTTTTGTATTGGTACCAAACACTTTTCACGAATGAAATAGTTGAGTCGAAAATGTTGCTCATCTCAACTCTTGAACCCCGAATCTTTTAAGATCAGGGGGGTATCGGACCACTTGGGCTGATTAATCACCATGTGGTCAATTCAAAACGCTCCTAGAGAATTCGTATTGAGCTGGGCGTTGACCGGTTGACTTTTTTTACGACAAAGTGATCATGTTTGAATACTTTCATGTATAAGGTATAACTGTAATTATAGTGAATAAAAGATAACAATAGGGTAGTGCTGTGAAGTGGGTTACTGGTCCCCCCCTTTCTCTCTCTGTCCAAATGTCCTATAGAAAAGAAGATATTCACTTGAAATGGTGTTTGATGTTTCCACATAAGGCATTGGCCACAAGGAAACGTAACTATGGACGGTTAGCTAACAGATCCTCGTATCTCACTGTTGAGATTTTCCTTCCTGCCTTAAAACAAAGGTGACTTTGCCAAGTATAAGTACGACAAACCTGTTGTGTGTGTGGATTGTGATTCGTAATTCCACGTACACCCAACCTAATCACAAGTATGACAATTACCTTTTCTGTTAACTTAAAGAGGTATTCAATTATCTCAGAACACCAAATTAATCCTCCCTTTAAGACCTCCAATTGCATATAGCCCGTGACTTATTCTTGCACCCCTTGCCAATTATAACTCTCACTAATCAGATCTTACATTGTAGTTTAAAGTTGAGCTATCGACTATCGGTTTGAAAGACATTGAGTTGTGGTATCTTACATCGATATTCTCGATATATATAAAATGATATATATATAAAAAAATAAAATTAAATATAACAAGAGATTTAAGACATATCGTGAAATTTCAATCTATTCAATTCAAAAACGTCTTACACTAATCGATCAAATTGCGTAAAATTTATGATTTACATTGAACGTAGTCGAATATGGACAAATCATATTGATCCAGGCATAAGACCATCCTTTCACTCAAAAGGTCACAAAGACACCGGACCTACCCCAAATGGGGTTGACAAATGCAACACACAAACCAGTCTCCATCATGGCTATCTATCAAAACATGCCAAAATAGAAAGCAGCTAGCCATCGTCTACGATATTCCGTCTCCTCCATATACCATATGGGTGTGAACAGTGATTGAGAGAGATGGCGAAGGGGCCAAACCCCCCCCCCCCCTCCCCCTCCCCAGCAAAACAAGGTGTCCATTAGAAACAATCAAATCAAATCAAATGAAATCATTAAACAAATTACATAAACTTATCATGACCGTACCTAGTGGTGCAAAACCACGCCTAATCTAAAAAATACAGTAAAATAAAGGTGTTTATATATAATATAATATAAGAGAAATGCATTATAGTGTAGAGCTGGAAGGCAACACGGTTACGTGTACTTAATATAAATGGGAAAGACTAGATAGAGAGTCTAGAGGTAGAGGGAACACAAGCACATAGTTTAATCTTTAAACTTAACTTTTAATTCGGAAGCGTGCGTCTAACAGATGAGACATTTTGGTGTGACGTGCCTACACCTATACTTTTTTTTTGTTTATTTATTTGTTTTTTAAAAATTAAGATTATTTCGATCAATTTATGTATATCTTGATTAATTTTTTCTTTAATCTAATTAAATACATGTCTTTCACGCCGAAAATAAGTTAATTAAATCCCTCGTGATATAGTCCTAAAAAGTTGTCAAGATTAAATGTGCATAAACTAACATATACTACATTGCTTCATATAAATAAATAAATAAATATATATATATATATATATATATATATATATATATATATATATAGTTATTCACGTGACAATGGAATGTCTCTTGCAAAAATCAAGTGCATTCTTTTTGTCCTCGTTCTCTCATCTTGCCAGAGATTAGAATATTTTGCATTTTTTGTAGGACAAGTGCTATGAACGAGGGCCAACACAAGCAAAGAAATCAATGCCCCCAACCAAAAAAAAAGAAGAGAAAAGAACAGAAGAAATCAGTATAGAATGTCAGTTTATTAAACTCATTAATCCTTTTTATGCTTTCATCTTATAGTTAATGACTCTGGGATTAATTGTTGGAAGACAAGGAGTTTAATGGTACAAAACTTAATATAGATATTTGAAACTTATACAAACAAAAAGTTTGTTAGAACTTTCACTGTGGTGAATCACGAAGAAAAGAAAATAATATAGAATAAGAACATAAAATTTACGTGGTTCGATAAAACATCTATAAAAGCGTTGTTTCACTATGTATCAAAATTTCAAAGGGTTAAAATATACTTATAGACACCAGTTAACTATGTCCACTAGCACACTTTGCTATGCGAAGCATGCCCACTGACCCATTGTTTTTTGGGCTTAAAAAATATGAATCATTCGCTATTTCTAACAAAACTTAACTCTAGAGATAGTTAGTTCATTCACAATCTATTAATACATTTTTAGTTTTTATTTTCCTATCTAATGTGAGATTAAATCCTAAATTAGGTTTAAATAACATTTTTATTTCATATCCCAATACATACTCTCATAAGTTCACGTAAAATAAGTTTATATTTTGTGTAGATGGCATGGAAATAGCTATGATTTGATGGCGATGCCAATGGCCAATGGCTCGGTCTTAATCTTGAAGACTTCCTAGGTAGATTGAATCGGGTCATCTAGTTGAATAAAGAACAGTAATTTTATCAACACCAGAGTAAGAAGATACATCAAAGACTAGACCCTAATAAACTTCCTTGGTTTCGATTTCATTCTGGTAACAATCCACAAAAAAATAAAAAAGGATCGAGCATATAAATCTGTATAGAGTATAGTTTTTTTCTTTAAGATGGGATATACATCAATCCAACAACCCAGAATTTCTATACCTAACGTATACAAATGGGAATACGCATGCTGTAAGAATATAGAGGGTCAAAGAAATGGTGAGAAGAAAAAAGAAAAGGTGGCAGCATATATAAGTTTGGGTCAAAGACGCTTCACAAAGACAAGAAGAGAATAATCTTTACTTTAAATATCTTAAAGCCCTGTAATAATGTGATAGTGAGAGCGAGAGAATGACTTACCGTATATCGATATGTAGTTATGTACACTGTCCATCAGAAACTTCAACTCATATTCCCTTGAAACCCGGACTAGCTTTTGACAAAATAACAGGAAAGATGATGTGGAGCCCCTCTCATCTCAAGAATTCAATTTCTTCACTTCATTTTTTGTTTACAACGTTAAATTTACACGCACGTTCACTATTAACAAGAGATATCTTTCATGGACTAAAGATTTGTCAAATTTTGAATTTAAAACGTTTGAATTTAAAATTCATCCTTGTTATTATTTGAGCTCTCTTATACCCGGGCCAACTTCACATTATTCTTCTGACAATTGAATGGGGTTCCTCGAAGCGATACAAAAAAATAAGATGGTATTCCTACAAGTGAAACAATAAATAAACAACGTAGAATTCTTTGAGTCTTACATTTCATCTGCTTTGAACTTGTTTTGGTTTAGTATAATTTTAAACTGTACTTTGTCTCTTATTTCCTTTTGTTTATGGGCTTGTTTATATATACTTTTTTAGTTTTTCAAAAGAGAATGGTATTAGAGACCCACATCATCTCACCCTTCTGGATGCCCCTTTCAGCATGCTAGGGCGGCTTTGCCCAGTCACACCGCTAGTATTTTTTCCCCCCATTTTCTAATAATGTGTCATCTAGAGCCTACGAAAGTTTGATTTTGGAAAGAAGAACACCCTTAAATCGGAATTTCCAAATTAATAATGAATACTCTAAATCTTTCCTAAAACTACAAAAAATTCTTATTTGAAAACGAAAATGGTGAAATAATTTGATCAAAATTTGGTGTAACTCATTGGCAAGCAACTAGTATTGATCACTGGTATCAAACGGCAACGGCTCCACTCCATTCTGAGTTCGTCGTCTGTGTTATCTCTATTTTTACTTTGTTATTTTCTGTTATACTTGAAATACACTACAGTCATCGTCCCGTTGTAAAAAATCTACTACAACTTACTCTGCATCATCTTTCTCATGCCAATGATGAATTGAAATGGAGAAAAAAACTTTGTGATCAGTGTCAAAGCAGTCATGAAGGCCATGTTGTTTGTAATCAACTCCATCACCTACCTTCTTATCATTGCAAGATACTTTCTTTGTCAAAAAAGAGTAAGTATCCAGTCAAGATGAGTTGGTATATATGACAATACTTCAAATAGTGGGTCCCAATTTTTTCATCACTCTACCACTGAAAGGAAGACAAAACAAATTTTTAGGTGAGTATATATTGAAATGGAGGTTTTAACTGTCAGTCAGTTTTAGGAGAAATTTTTTTGTGGGTTTAATACACCACCTCTCACTCTCACTCTCAGTACCAGTCGGGTGGTATACATAACAAATCAAAAGTTGTGCATTTCCAAGAAAAACTATTATTTATTCCATTGGTTGTGCACACCGCTTAATACTGTCAAGTGATGTGTTAAAATCATACAAAATTTTCTCCGGTCGTATCTGATAGAGTTTAAGTCTGGGAAGAAAGGGATTTCTTGCAGTGGACCACGTGTCAAGCAAAGAAAGTTTGTTCTCTTGGTATTTGCTTTGCTTTTGCCCTTCCAGTCTCCTTTCGGGGAGTAAGAAATTTGCTTTCTAGAATCTCTCTAGAAAAAGTTGTAATTCCTCTGCACTTATACAATTAACATCCTTTCACACCACATATAATGGTATATTCTGCCCTTTTAATATTCCTTTTTTTCTTTTTAATAACAAGCACCTCCCTCATGCAATTGAAGAAATATCATTAGCTTAAGTTTGAAGTTCACAAGAACCTATTTAAAAAAAAGGAGAGGCAGTATCAGTTAACAATAATGGGACATGTTTTTTTGAAGAAGGGAAGGCAGCAAATTACAGTTTGTGATGATTTTGGCAAATTTACATGAGCCTCTCTTTTTTTCTTTAGAACTTGGGCTTTTAATGTGCACAATTTCAGAATAGGATTTATATATATATACATAGTGATCCCAGACCAAAGATAGGTTGAGGTTAGATATATGCTTTGTCCCACATCGCTTGGAGAAGTGCGTGTGAAATACTTTATTAGTATGAACTCGGAATGGTTATTGTACCCAGGGTTTAAAATTTATGTGGGTCTAGGTTAAACAAGATAGTTTTGCACAATATATATGGGTTTAGGGAGTTGCACTTTTTTGCAGAATTGGGGCAAATTTCTATATAAGCTCAATTAGAGAGTACAATACAATGTTGAGGGTTGAAATTGAAGACAATCTTAGTCTAGAAATCTTTCCTTTTGGTAGACTAAGAACTGATGGAGGCAAAAATGAAAGCAAGTTAAGCTTGAATTTCAATGATAGTTTGTTACGACAAAATTTTGGGAATAGTCAAATGTACGCGTATGGTATGGAGAAGTTATTTCCGTCCTTTAATTTTTCTTTACAAGATGTAATAAGCCTTTGATGTTATGGCATCTGATATGACACATGAAACACATTATGAAATTAAATAACAAAAGGTGACCAGAGTATAATGAAAAACACAAAGATCTCACATACTTTAAGAGAAGAAGAAATGGTACTATGTAAGTATAAACTGAGCAATAGAAGCCCTCTCATGTGCATGCATTTGTATAGAGAAAAACTATTTCATAGGCATAAACACGTGATCCTCGTGCCATGGCAAGTTCCAATTTTTATTTACTTTATTTGTCGTACAATCAGGATACATTGTAATTTTTAATAAATAGAAGAATATGAAATTGTGTTAAAAATGTTGTGTTAGCTATTGCGTTCATTGCTGGCCCATTAAGCTTTAATATATTGGAGAGGTCTGATGGTTCTCAATACATCTTTGACAGAAACTCAATCGTCATAGATGAGAAGTTGCTGGACCGACATCATAGAGTTTCCTTCGGCATAAGTGACTTGTTAATACGACATAAACATGACATGAAATTAGAAGGTTAGAATATTTCTTAAGCCACCCGTTTCGTAAATAAGTAGATTCAACATGATATGATTAATAAACAAATCGGGTATGAGTGAAGTTAATCAAAAACAATATGCAACACGACTTATTTATCTACTGTTATAAACAATTCATACACGAAACAAAACTGATATAATAAACACGAATTAATAAATGATGAGTGAAATACTTTTTAATAGAAATATACTAAGACCCGACAGGAATTCGCCACACATGACACAATTGATAGATCTAAACATGGGCATCATGGAAAAATATAATTTGTATGCCTTTGGCTGCATTGTTATTGCCGCCCTAACAAGAAGCACTGAACCATTTAGAAGCCTACCCAAAAGGCACTAAAAAAAAAAAGAAAGCTAATTAGAAGCTGCTCAAATAATTAAAAGCATCATTCATGTACCCTTTGTTAACTATCACAGCAATATACTAACCAAAAAAACCCTAATCAACAATGGAGTGAGAAGGCCTCAATCTCTCATGCAGCTTGAGCATCTATAATTGTAGATATTTCGTTCGTGGCGTCATTAGAACTCTTTAACATATTTATTTCGAATATTGTGAAAAAATAAACATTATGATTTCGAGTTGCGGAGAAAAAAATAAGAAACGAAAAGAAAAGAAAGAATCAATCCTCAAACTAGACAAAAAAAGAAAAAAGAAATGTGACAAGGGACTGAGAAGAAAGGAAAGCCTTACTCTCTCCAACGAGTTATTCTGCACTCCAAGGAAATGCTATAGGATAGAATGCACTTGAGGGGTAAGGCTCATTATGTCCCCGATTAGGTGTAATTTTATTTTACTTTATTTCATATTAATAAAATTATGTCCTCATACCATTGAGGTTATTAAAAATAAATAAATAAATAAGTTCTGCACCCCAAGGAGGGTCACATAGGGGAAAGACACAGCACCATCTAAGGCTAAAACCAAAAGGTGGACCAGTACTAGCTACGTTGAGTATTTCTTGTATCCTTTGCCCTTGAACTTTTCCTGCACTCAATTCATTTATTACATGGCCTTGTGCGATGAATGCCAAAGTTATTTCACTAGATACGAAATAGCATAGGCCTATAAGTCATCCTAACTTTAAGTGGCAATATAGGAGGCCCTCTCTATGCTTGGGACAGGCAAGGTGGCCACACTCATCAGAAGAAGGAGAAATAGCTTTTAACTTCTTTTTTTTTTCCCTGGTTTTAAAGTATCTCTATTTAAACAACCTAAAATATGTTGATCATCGAAAAAAAATATTATTTGAACTTAATTTGAAAACGTAATCTCAGTTGAACACACATAGATGTTTTAAGTGCCAAAAGTCAAAGTGTCAAACAATGTTTTAAGTGCTAATTAAACTACTATGGGGATCTACTCCCCGAACCTGCTAATCTCAGTCGAACACACGGAGATGGCCAAAAGTCAAAGTGTCAAACTTCAAAGCCTCCTTGATAATTATGGTCTACAACACTGTTTTAAGTGCTAATTAAACTACTATTTATTAAACCGAGTTCCTATTGCCGCTTATGCTTCTTTCTCTCACATGGCCACCTTTAACACCATTTTCGAACCTATCCATCATTCTATATAAAGCCTCCCACCTCCTCTATCCTCTTGTATTAATCCCAACTCTCTCTCTCTCTCTCTCTCAAAAGCAAAAATCTCTACAATCAATCAAAACCTTTTTGTATCAATCAATCAGTCTGTCCATATACGGGAATGGATCGTGTTAAAGGAAGAGGTTGCAAGTCTTCCATGCAAAGTGAAGAAGAGATGACGGACCTGAGGAGAGGTCCATGGACGGTGGAAGAAGACTTTACCCTTATCAACTACGTCGCTCATCACGGTGAAGGTCGCTGGAACTCTGTCGCTCGTTGTGCAGGTAAATAAATACTCGCACCAATATGAATATCCATTCATTCATGTCGAACAATACCCACTTCAATTCCTCTATAATTTCGCAAATATACATGTTGACAACGCGAATCAACTAGTTCTGTTCATGTTTCTGGGTTTTTGTCTCAAATTTTTTGAAAATGGGTTTGCTTCATTGGTTTTCCACGACACAAATAGCCAATTCTACAAGTCTAATTTCCTCTCACAATAAAAAAGCTCCAATCAGAACAAAGCAGCTGTAAAAATCCAATAAAGAGAATGAATTGAAGCATCATATCCTTTGTTAACAAAAACTGGTTTTGTTCACTTATAGTTACAGCCTTGAAAACCTTTTTCGGCCGTCTCAATAAGCAAATTAAGAACTCATCCATAAAGTTTGATAACTAAAAAGTATAGCAAGAATCCACATAAGTAAAAAAGATTTGTTGATTGATCCCTTTATTCTATATTTTCTCTCTCATAAATGTTCACCAACTTTACCAAAATTTTTCCAATTCTCTAACGCCCTATTCGAAATGTAACAGGTCTTAAACGAACCGGAAAGAGCTGCAGATTAAGATGGCTGAACTATCTACGCCCCGATGTTCGACGTGGAAACATCACCCTTGAAGAACAACTTCTCATTCTTGAACTTCATTCCCGGTGGGGCAATAGGTATATATATAACTCACGGCCCAATTTTTCATTTGTGTCCTTACAGATCATAATACGGTTTCTTAATCTAACCTAATATTATGGAAAAAAAAATATAGGTGGTCGAAAATTGCTCAACACTTGCCTGGAAGAACAGATAATGAGATCAAGAACTACTGGAGAACACGAGTCCAAAAGCATGCCAAACAGCTCAAATGTGACGTGAACAGCAAACAATTTAAGGACACCATGCGTTATCTTTGGATGCCAAGGTTGGTAGAAAGAATTCAGGCAGCTGCCACGGCCAACGGAGTTTCCTCCTCCACCACAACCACCACCACTGCTACCACCAATTCCACCACCACCACCACCAATACCCATCAGTATTTTACCGATAACAATTTCAACAACAACATGGATATTGGTTCAGGCCAAGTAATATTGTCACATCCCAATATCGGTGGTAGCTTGGGAAGTGTCCCCGTAAACTCTGGCTTCACGCCGGAGAATTCTAGCACGGCAGCCTCATCGGACTCATTTGGGACACAAGTTTCGCCGGTTTCAGACCTGACTGATTGTTACAATTATCCAGTTACTCAAAGCAATAATCAGGAGTATTTCCCGACTAATCAGCTCATCTACGGAGACACTTTAACTAGTCCAACTGGTTACTTTAACCCTGGATTGGACTTCCAAGCTATGGAGCCAAACAACCAGTGGATGGACGGTGGGGATCTATTGGACAACCTGTGGAATGTTGAGGACGTTTTGTTCTTGCAGCAGCAACTCAACAACAATTAATGTCTGAAAAATAAACACAAATGAAGGGGAAAATATCAAATGTAGAGAGATCATTGGGAGAAATTAAGATTAATTTAGTATACAAAATAGAATTTGTGGAGAAGGATAGGTGCAAATTGTGGATTCATATGTTTGTTTTTTTATTTTATGTTTTGTTTTTTTTTTTGGTGGGGGGTAACAAAATTTGTGGAGAAGTTTTTTCAAATCTGCTTCATTGAAATTGACTTTTGGTTACTTTTTTGTTGAAGTATTTTATCTATGATTAACAGTTCTCTCTCTCTCTCTCTCTCTCTCTCTCTATATATATATATATATATATATATATATGTGACACAATCAAGAATGATCAATTGAGATGGAATGCTCTGATTAGAATCCAACTATTTATTGTACCTTTTAAAGTTTGTTTATAAGTGATATTAAAAATATTGTTGGTCGATGTGCATTATTGGTTCCACTATCTTTTTACTTATAATAGTACGATGTCTTCATTCCTTCTTATTTTAATCTTCTTTCAAGACAAGGAATTTTTGCAACCTAGTCTATGGGGTCTGCACCGGATTAAACCCTGTCCCAGTTCTAGACTAAGGATTCACAACAATGATTTTTCAGTACTATGATCCTGATCATGTGGTGTCAGTGGCCACCCCACATGATTAAATTTCATCTTGTTAGCTGTTTACTATCGTACGAAACTGAACTAAGCAAAGTGGTTATGTAGCTGTAAATTTTTCATTCTTTCATGAGAATTCTGAATTGAACTAAGCAAAGTGGGGCATGCAGATGTAGATTTTTCATTCTTTCATGAGAATTCTGATTAAAATAGATTCACAGATTAGTTTTTATGAAAAATTAATGAAAGTTGAGTTGACACGAGTACTATAGGTGAATGAAAACGTGATGGAATGGAAGATATAGATATAGGGGGATAGAGATAGAGAGAGAAGGGTGTGGGAAGAGAGAAGAAGAAAAAGAGGAGGAGGAGTGTGGCGGCGGGAATCTTTGTGGTCCGCCTGCTTTATTTTAATGAAGCCACCAAAGTGGTCCCAAGCAAGTGAGAGAGAGGTGTTAAGGAGGTTCCACGTATAAATACGGTTAGGCTTCTAGTTCCTAGACTGAAGCACTGAGAGCCGCAACTCTTGAAACCAAAGCAACTCCGTCTTCCTCCTTCACTGTTTTCAATTCATCGGCCGTCACCTCGTAGGTTCTAGGCGGGTGATAACATTCGAAAATTAATCTAAGTGTTTTCAATTTTTTCCGTTTTAATAATGTACGATGTATGTTACATATAAATTTTTTTTGTTAAAATATTTAATATTATAAAAAAATTTAATTACGTACTTACATTAAATATTATCTAACATTTATCATTGTTTGTATTCTCTTTATAATTATAAACATCTAATGTATTTATTTTTTATGATTCTTTCATTCTAGTTACTAAGTTGTAAAATTTATAGATTTTTTTTATTTTGTCTTTTTTTTTTTACTTTGTGCATCAATAATTTTTCACTAAATTATTTTGATTGTGAATGAAGAGATAAGATAAATATATACATTTTTTTGGCAT
Source organism: Ilex paraguariensis (assembly GCA_963454935.2). NCBI lineage: Eukaryota > Viridiplantae > Streptophyta > Magnoliopsida > Aquifoliales > Aquifoliaceae > Ilex > Ilex paraguariensis. The sequence continues at coordinate 560,520 of CAUOFW020010057.1, forward strand.
TAGAGATGAGATTGTATCAATAGAGTTATTTGTCAACGTGTATTAATGTTGAGTTTTTAATAGAAAAAAAAAAGAATAATATTGTTTTTATATATCATGTTAAACATAACATGATCATTCAAAAATTTTGTAAAGATAAAGAGATTTATATGATATACTAGATATTAGCTTTTTATTTAAATATAAAAAGATATAATGATAATTTATATATTTAAATACAAAAAAGCATATTAACCTTTATAGTTCTTTATAAGAACAAAATAGTGAATCATATTAAGATATTTTTTTAGTAGTATAAATATAGATAAAGAGTATGCGTCCACCATTATCCATAGGGATGACAGTAGACCGAAGCGGGGGCGGAGAGTGTAGTCCCCATCTTTGTACGCACTTAAAAAAACTCCGCTCATTCTCGGTTCACCCTCGTTAACGGGTATAGTTCATTTTAATTCTCATCCGCGGGTAAATTTGTAATCCTCGCCCCTGCTCAGTCATCCGCCCCTACCCCGTCCACCTTACCCACCCAAGTTCAAACCAACATAATCCAAAATTATAAATAAATCTAACATTCTAAATAATCCAACATAATTATAAAATATCATAACATAATTAAAAGTTTGTCTACCTTGTAAATCCAACACAATATCATAATTCAACATAAAAAAAATATAAAAACACAAAAATCTACACTTTTACAAGCTAAAATTGATGGGTTAAACCCAAATAGTCCAATTTATGTATTAAAATCCAACCCCAGTTGAGGAGCCCAACCTAATTTTGATTCCACCAAATCCAAGACAGTGCAAGACCGGTTAGACTTTTTGCTTAGCACGTCACCAAGAGGAAAGCATAGGAAGCTTATCTGCACCACCAAAGGAAACGGTCCAAATCCACCAAGTGCAACACCGGTTAGATTTTTTGCTTAGCACGTCATCAAGAGGAGAGCACGGGAAGCTTATCTGCACCACCGAAGAAAACGGTCCAATCTTTGACCACGTTTCATGAAGAGCTCCCCAACCTCCTTCTTCCGTTGAGAATAAGTCGTGATCTCCACCAAGAATAATCTCTTAGCTGCGATAAAGAAGCCTTGAGGATAAGTCGTGATCTCCACCAAGAATAATCTTTTAGCTGCGATAAAGAAGCCTTGAGGATATGTCATGATCTCCACAAGAATGATCTCTTAGCTGCTATAAAATAGCTCCAACCTGGTAGAAGAATGAGAGGAATGTCACGCCCCACCAGAGACTTACAGAGGACGAACCGACTACCGGAGATTACTATTTCTTTGATTCTCCATTCTCTCTCTCAAAACTTGTATCTCTATTCTCCATACCTTTGAATCAATAAAATACCCAGCAACTGAAACCATTGAAGAGTGGACGTAGGTCGAATTGACCGAACCACTATAAATTGTATCTTCTTTAATTTTTTCATTGTATTTATTATCTACACTTGACAGGTGGTGTGCAAAACCATTTTTGTGCATCATCAAAAATCATGAAAAAAAAAATTAAAAAATAAAATAATTCTCAAAAGAAAAAATCATTCAAGTTATATTCGAAGCAACATGTGTATATATATATATAATAATAATAATAACGAGTAAAACGAGACGGAGAAGGATGGGGCGGGGGTAAGTGTCAGTTCATTCCTGTCTTTATTCTCATACGGATTTATACGGGTATACCGTATACATCTATCGTTTAATACGTATGATCTATTTCCGATCTAAATAGAATGAGTTTGGACGAATGTCTATTTTTACCCGATCTAGTGTCATCCCTAATTACCCATATGAAGATGGAAATAAACCACCTTGTTCACTTCTCATTTTTTAATGTATTTATATAATATTTTGAGTAAAATTTATCAATTTTTTTGGGGTGTACTCGTCTTTTGGGTTCATTCAGTCATTATTTTTGGCAAAGATAACGGTGTGTTTCGTACCATTTTAATGTTGTTGAAAGTTGGAGGGGTTGTATCCAATGTATAGCCTGTAGAATACAACTGGACACCACCATGTATAGAGGACTTGAATTTCTTGCAGCCACGTTTGATTTTCTCTATTCTTTTTTCCCAGTTTCCTTCGCAAAGTCCTCTCTGGTGGGGGTAGCTGAAATTGAAGGATAGAAAGGCATGATACGTGATACGAATGTAGGGGACCTTCGAAGCTGCCACGTGGGACTTCAACATTGAATCTAACGGACAGAAATTGGCTAAAATTTCTCATGGTCCCGCCTGAAGAGGCTCACTGGTCTAATCTGAAAAGTGGACGGTTACTGTCTATCATATCCAGTTACTGTCATAAAAAAGGACCCGTCCAATGATTTAAAGAGACCCCCGAATGACAAACACTGTTTATTACTCTACGGATTCGTTTGGTTTGGTAGGCGTACGGTAAAGAAATTAAATATTATATTACACTATTTTTTATTTAATCGAATTTAATACTTTGTTTAATAAATAAATTTAATATTGTATTAATTTTATAAACGTATATTAATTGTATATTTATCGTATATTTTTTATACGATAACTCTGTATTTTGGAGATTTTTTAATACTACTAAAAGATGTGGTATTATAATTCAACTGAAACGTATTATTCTACACATTTACTATTATAACCCTTTTAACTGATAAAATCAAGTTGTCATTAATGTAACAAACACTGATTGAAGATATTTTTGTTAATTCAACGTTAATAAAATAAAATAATTCTCTAACCAAACAACCGCTTTGATTAAATAACTACTATCCAACACTTATATTGTATATTATCAAACACTTGATAAAATTACGTATTATACTAATACTCTATTTAATCTTGTCTTTTGTTTTTCCGTATTGTATTATTTTATATTATTATATCTAATCCATCCATTTTTAATATGACAACCAAACGAGTCATGTATCCTTGTTTTTACAACTTAAACGTAGGGTTTTTCATCATGCGGAATTACCCGAATTCAATTTAGAGTCAGCTCGAATTTGACTCATATTTTAAATGAAGTGGACTTAAATAATTTTTGAAATAAGTGTAAAAAGTTCGACTTGAACTACTCAAAATGGGGCTCGACTCATGTTCTAATCAAGTTGAACTTGAATAATTTTTTAGACTCATTTAAAATAACGAGCTCGATAAGGTCGGGTTCAAACTCGCAAAATTTGACTCAATTAACCGCCTTACTTACATGCCTCTGATTATATCCTAAATTAAGTCTTTAGAATATTACTCTTTGACTAATGTTTGGATTTTTTTTTTTTTACCCTAACAATGGATCTAATCAAGCTCTTCAAAAAAAATAGAAGAATAAAGAACTTGGTGCAGGGTTTAACTTTAATTAATTATCATCAAATTTAATGCAAGAATCAAAAAATTTAATGGTGGATGATTAACTTCGTTTAATGTGTGAATGAGTGAGGTTTCTCTCACCCATCACCATGTTTGTCAATGCAAAAAACATGTCTTGTTAATAATTTTTTTTTAACGACAAAAACCTTTCTGTTTCTGTCTAATACTAGAACTTGCATAGAGCATGTACCTTCTCTGAAACGAAAACACAAAGGGGGTTTTAGAAAGCCACGTCACCACCACAGTACATCAATTCAGACCCAAATGGTAAAAAGATAAAGAAGACATGTTTCAGGTGCCTTATCTCTTTCTCTTCAGCACCATTTCAGGGTGATTGATGTGCTCTCTATCTGTCCTTTTCTTCTTCATTTATTTCTTGCGTGAAGGTCTGTATTGAAAGCGAGGTTACGATAGTGCCACTTTTGTTTTTCAATGCCTCTTAGCCACAAGTTTCATCACGATGACTAGGCCTATCAATTCAATGTGCCAACTCCATACCGACATAAAGTTAGCAAAATTCAGTGGACTCGTTATATAAATAAATTGAAACGAGCTCAGTTTAATGCAATATAAACTCTACTAAACACAATTTGTAAACAACATGTGTTGAACTATGTACTATTATAAATTTTGAAAAAAAATATATATATAAATTTAGGGTTTAGAATTTTATTGACAGTCCTATCTCTTTCAATTCTTGGTCAACTGTAGTACTGTGTATTATGTGCAGGAGATTTTTCCAAACCGTAACTTACAAAGGAAATGCTCATGATGGCATTCCACCATGGGAAGAACATTAACATATAGTTTTATGTCATACTTATCTATGTCTAGCAAACTTGAAAAGTCCTTTTAAGAGTCTTTTAAGTTTCTGTTAATTAGGATTGGTTAGGGTTACGACCGGTTAGGATTGAATACACTGACCCCCCTATAGGCTCTGGAGAAAACTATTTTATTGCATTAAACTTGCTAAGCTGTTAAGGGGGATTCCTTTCCTGCGTTGTGCTCCTTACCAGACTAAATTCTCAGACCTACAGAAGGGTAAATTTATTATTTAATGACAGTGATGAGAAATGGAAGAATTTGAACTTTGATTGTTACGAGTCAGACTTTGCTACAGTTGTATTTTGAAGTTGTTAATGCAATCAGAGTCTTGGAGCGGTTTTTTTCAAAAGCCAACTGCATTTGAGTCAAAAAGCACAATGCTACTGCTGGGGAGCCTTAGACTCTTATTAGTGGATGGTTCAACACCAAAACATATGGAGATTAACAAAGAATTTAAAAATCGATTATTCACTAACTGATACAATTAGAGCGACTAACCATATCTAGTAACTAATTCTAAATTATGCATGGTTTGGTTACTAAACAAATCGTTTTTGGAGAAATTAGCAGCCCAATGCCTTGACTGAAGCTCGAATTGAAAACTATATATAAACATGGCTCAAACAGATGATGATATAATAATATATGTATTGCAAGGTGTTGTTGAACTGGTATTCAGTGAGAGTCGATATCGTAGAATTTGATCATCGATTATAATAATGAATTCGATTAAGAAACATTAGAATCTTGATAACGAATAACCTTAATTAATTATAAATTGATCATTAAAATATGTAATTAAACCTTTAAAGATTATATTTCTCATGGTCAATCACGTTATTTTATGATTCATTATAATATCTTAAGTTGTAATTAAATTTTTTGATTTGTAAGTTATATATCGTAATCGTTTTACCAGAATTCGAAATCGGAAATTATTATAGTAGCCCCGATGGGCTGCCTGGGCCCATCATTTTGTAACAAACCAGCAGGCCTTCGGCAGCACATATTTATCTGTTAATGATGGGCCTTTTCCTTTCAAGTTACCCAGATGGGCTGAATGGGTCCGTCTATTTGAACAAACCAGCAGAGTCTTTTGCAAAAAATACCTTACTACTAATCGCAAGTATTGAAGGGATTAAAAACAAGCATATATAACAACAAGAAAAAAGTTACTCCTAAGACTTTGACAAATTGGTTTTGTAATTTCGGCTATATAACCTAAGTCAGGAGATTGAGATGGACTAGACTGGGCTCCGTCAAGAGATTAAGATTGACTAGACTGGGCTATTTGGGCCGAAACCCACACGTGTTGTGAACTGGACTCCTTACTTTGATGGGGCCATAAAAAACTTGTACAATAACCCTATCAGCCTAAGCGGAGCCCAAGGCATTAAGGGCTGTTTGGTACGTGGGTTTGGAAGGGTTTGAGACTAAACCACCTTAAACCCATGTTTGGTAACTATGAATTTAGCGTAGGTTTTGAAATCTGGCCGGTCATGAAACTCTTGTTCATGGGTTCATGAAACCTATGGGAGGGTGGGTTTTATATGTGGGTTTGGGGGTTTGACATTCAAATGATATTTATACCCTCTATAAATTCATACCCATGTTTAGATTAAATTAGTTAAGGGCATAATAGTCATTTAAATATAAATGTATTATCATAATAGTCATATATTCCCGCGCATGTCAAACATGGGTATGAATAGTATTTTGTATTGAATCTCTTATTTGAATCTCATCTTTGGTCAAACCTGAATTTAGACAAATCAATACAAACTCCTCCCAATAAACATACATACTCAAGTGTTACATAGATATAAGAATGACGTAGAGGATGCAGCTATGCTGCTTTCTTGGATTTACGCACACTTATTAAAAGTATCTTAAATAAAAAAAATTTAATTTACTAATATACCTTTACAAAGAAGTTTAAATACCACATTATCTTTCTATAGTTAAATATATAAATTACAATCATATTCTTATATATTTAAATCTTTAAATTACCCTTTAATATCTCTTTTAATTTTCTATTATCTTTGTATAAATATTAATATCTATGAAATTTTTTTAATTAACTATGTTACCCTTAAAAAAATATATGAATTATTATAGTTTTCAATAAAGTATTTAAAAACTTTATCAATAGATCATTAATCTTTTCAATTATAAAGATAATATTATGCATATATTTATCTATTTTTTTTTTCATTTATACTACTAATAAAGAATGAAACTTTTGTATTAGCATGAAAAACTTTTTATTGAGTATTTGATTCTTATAAAGAATCTAAATACCATATTATCCTTCTGTAGTTAATTATCTAAATTGATAATTACCATCATAAATTTATACGTTTAAATCTCCAAATTACCCCTAATATCTCTTTTAATTCTCTATTTACTATGTATAAATACTAGTATCTATGATTAATTGACTACGTTACTCATAAAAAAATATATGAATCACTATAGCTTTCAATAAAATATTCAAAAAATCTTTAAAAATTTTATCAATCTTATACTACTCATTTCAAATATAACGATAACATTTTGTTTACATGTGTTTATTTCTTTTCATCCAAAATTTCAACAATTTCATTTTTTAAGATAAAAAATAATCTTTTATGTAGTTTTTTTTTTAAATAATTTATATTAAATCAACATAATTCTTCAATTACAATAATTTTTTTATGTTTTATTAAGAGTTTTTTTTAGTAAAACTTGAATTTTAGAATTTTAATATTATTTTAAAATATATATTATAGAGTAGTATATTATATTTTATGGTTAATAGCACTTTTAGTTACTGAAATCTACATATTTTGTCAATTTGATTCTCATTACATCAATTTGGTCCCTAAAATATTTAGTTAATATTAAAATGATCCATATACGGATAGTCTTTTAAGTTTTAGACAAAAGTGATCACGTGTTGGTCACGTGATACTATCTGTAAGAATGACATACTTTCGTCAAAAAAACACTTAATGGACCATCTAGTTAAGAATCATTTAAATAATAATTGAATATTTTAGGGACCAAATTGATAAAATTTATAACTTGAGGGCTAAACTAATAAAAAGTGCATGTTTTAGAAACCGAAAGTGTTATTAACTCAACATTTTATCCCTATTGATCTAATTAATTCCTAATTATTGTAGACATTAATTAGAATATTGACAATTATTTTATTTTATTTAATGAATTATAAGATGAAACCTAATCAAATGAATTTTAAATAACTTATTTTTATTTTTTTTCTTATAATTAGAACAACGTATCGTTGAAAACATACAATATTTTTCAAATTCTATAATATAATACGAGTAATAAAAATATAATTTTGATAAATTTGAGATGATATTTTATGTAAGTACACATATATCTAATACTTTTTATTAATATTTTGTATATAAAAATTATTCACGTACAATGCATTTGGTTCATTGCTGATAGTACTAAATATACTTTCCTTGTATTACTATTACCATAATGAATGTGATTTTGACGTTTCCTTTCTAATGCATAACTAACTATTGTAGGTGTTTACGTAACATCTTTGATTAGTGGATGCTAGATTATGATCTAACGGTCCAAATAAAAAGTATTCATTAGAAATTATGGTGCGAAGCTTTCATGATCCTATATATATATATATATATGAATTTAAATTTAAAATAAAAATAACTATATTATTTATCTAAAAATAATTACGGCCCCATCTAAAATTTCTGCATAGGACTTCAAGTCTTAAAGTATTCTTGGGCTATCCCTAGGTTTTTCTTTTTCTTTTTCTGAGTTTATTTCTTTGCCAAGTCAAATCAAATTCAATAACTAACAATTGTTTATAGTGAAAATACTATATAGCCAAGAAAAAAAAATCATTAGAAAATTGAAAATACATTTGAAAAAAATTAAACACATGAAATGTCTGAACATTTACAAATTTAATCGGTTGTGGTTTTCTTTTATAACCACAAGTGGTTTTGGACTAAAATGTTACCTTTACATAGACAATTTGGTTATTATACAAACATTATTAACGATGGAATAATACCCGCGTACTTTATGGTTGCTGTTGTACTTTGTCTTGTTTTTATGACTTTGTTTAGTTGAAAAGGGCCACAAAGTGTTGTGAACCCCAGATGTATATGGGCCGATGTATGACCTAACTCAGCAAATTGAGATTGACTAGACTGGGCTAAGTCCGGAGATTATGATTTACGAGACTGGGCTATTTGGGCCGAACCCAGACCTGTCGGAATGACCTAAGTCAGGAGATTGAGATTGACTAGACTAGGCTAAGTCAGGAGATTAAGATTGACTGGACTGGGAAATTTGGGCCCAAATCCACAGTGTTGTGAACTGGACTCCTTACTTTTATGGGGCCATAAAATCTTGTAGCATTACCCTATAGGCCTAAGTGAGCCCAAGGCTGTGATAGACTTGGGTTGGGTAGGAGATTTGGGCCCATACTCAGGTGTTATATAGATATAGGAATGACGTGGAGGATGCAGGCTACGTTGCTTTCTTGGATTTCCGCACACTTTTTTATACTGTTTCAGCACCAACTATTATCTGACCCACTTAGACATCATTTCCTGAAATGTCATTTCTACCCCCCAAAAGAAATACCTTTTTAAACTTTTTCACCTACCCCCGCTTCGCCCTTCCAAAAAAAAATCTTTTACAACGCCTTTTTTTTTTTTCTCAATTTACGATTTATTTCTCTTTTCTTTTTCTTTAATTCAACCGAAAATACCATATTACAAATTTCCAAGAATTACAGGACATGAAAGGCAATAATTCAAAAAGTTCTAGTAACTATTTTTACTTAATTGGAATTGATAATTTATAGGATACATAATTATAGAGTTTGTGTTATTTTTCTCTACAAGGGTGAGACTTGTCTTTTATTGTTTTTTTTTTTTTTCTCTTGTATCATGTTCTTATTAGTTTTGTTGACTTTCAACACCGAAATATATTGGTAAGTTTTTTGATTTCATTGTTACCACTACTAGATCATTTGATTACATTTTTTTTTGGGTTCAATAATTAAGGGTATTCGGGTCAGTTTATGTATATTTTGACTAATTTTTTCTCTGACTTAATTAAAGATAAATCTTTCATACCGAGATTAGACAAGGAAGTAATTGATTTTCAATATCCTCGTACCAACAATACAATTAATTCTAATAAAACTATCTTACTTCACGGGGTAAAGGAGTGTGATTTCGTAACACCGGGTTTGGCAATTGAAAATCAACTTCCACGTGCAAGGCTAATAAAGTAAATGCACTAATATAGTAAATGCACAACATTGAACACGTTTCAGTCGTCCCCCACCTTGTTTCCTTGAAGCTTCATCTTCCTTCCGTCTATATAACCCCCCGCCCAACGCCTTGAAAATCTCTGCTCATCGTCAGACACGCTCTCTCTCGATCAATCTGTAAGTAAAATTCAAAGATTTCTATTTGCATTTATTGTCTTTCCAGCTCTAAAAATATCATTTTGCATAACTGTATGTATATTTAATTTCTGTTAATTCATATAATTTTTTCAAAATTAACGGATCTGTATATACATATTACATACACGTATACTTTTTCAATTCCAAATAAATTCATTTTCCGGTAAACCGATACACTTCTCATCAAAGTTCAAGCAATGAATAGCAGCAGTTGTATTGGAATATCAGCAATGAAGCCATGTTGTAGTATCTTAATTAGTTGTAGAAATTCCTCCATTTTCGGATTACCATTTCCGAAATGTAATCATTCAATTGTTAACAATTTGTCGAAATCACAATCTAGATTAAACGATTTTCGTCAGTTCCACAGCTTTAGCAATAAGATTTTTGGGGTTAAAAGCATAATTGAATCGAATCGGATGGCTTTTTGTGGGTCCGATTCGAATTGGGGACAATCTAGGGTTCTTACAGGTTGTCGGGTTGATAGAGGTAGTAGAAAGTGTTTTAGGGTTATTGCGAATGTGGCGTCGGATATTAGGAACTATTCGACTTCTGTTGAAGCTAACGTTAGTGATAAAAGCTTTGAAAATTTATTCATTCAAGGTGGTTTGAGTGTAAAGCCTTTGATCATTGAGAGAGTGGAGAGAAACCCAGATGTAGTGAAAGAAAAAAAGGAAGAAATTCCTGGTGTAGAGGTTAATATTTCAAATGTAAATAAAGATAATTTAACAGATTTAAGCGGAACGAAGGTTTTGAACAGGGAGAGAGCTGTGTCTGACATTGAAAAAGAAGCTTGGAAATTGCTTCGAAGTACAGTTGTAAATTATTGTGGAAACCCAGTGGGGACTATTGCGGCTAATGATCCAGCTGATAAGCAACCGGTGAACTATGATCAGGTCTTCATCCGTGATTTTGTCCCATCAGCTCTCGCATTCTTGCTTAATGGAGAAGGAGAGATTGTCAAGAACTTTCTGCTTCATACATTGCAGTTACAGGTTCTTATCTATCTTCTCACTTGATTTCATTCAATTATTCCCTCACCCTGATATGATTTTTATAGCAGTAAGAAGTCATCCAACGCACCCAACCCAATTCACCTGATTAGAGTAGTGTTATATTCTTTTTGTTGACTGTTATATTGATAAATAATTGTTCTCACCAAGCTTTACCCTAGAAATTAATTGGACAAAGATTTGGTGAGGTGCCTATGGATGAGCTTACTGTGCAGCTCTACGAATGCTGTAGAAATTTATTCATCCCTTGTTACCTCATCAAGTCTGGCATGAGCTTTGATGGTTGTCTGATCGTCTCTTAACCTGAATATTTTCCGTGTTTGTTACTCAGAGTTGGGAGAAAACCGTCGACTGCCACAGCCCTGGGCAAGGGTTGATGCCAGCAAGTTTTAAAGTCAGAACTGTGCCACTTGATGGAAGAGATGGAGAATCTGAGGACGTTTTGGATCCAGATTTTGGTGAATCGGCCATTGGTCGTGTTGCTCCTGTTGATTCTGGTAAGATGCCAATTGCTGTTGAATGTATATATCTTATCAGTTGTTTAGTGTAAATAAGCTGTGTATTGTATTAATTTTTGCTTCCAGATTGCTTCATAGCTGATTTTTCTTGTACTGTTTTCTATTTATCCGTTATAGTTACTGCTTCATTGTTATTTGCATTAATGATGCCAGCATTAGTTGTTTAGCACTCCTACTCCGAGTTTGGATTAAAATCTGAGATTTTTTGGTATGTTGATTCTTGGACAGGGCTTTGGTGGATTATTTTGTTGAGAGCTTTTGGAAAAATCACAGGTGACTATTCATTACAAGAGAGGGTTGATGTGCAGACAGGCATAAGACTAATACTCAATCTCTGCTTAACTGATGGATTTGACATGTTTCCTACTCTATTGGTCACTGATGGTTCCTGCATGATCGATAGGAGGATGGGTATTCATGGACACCCTCTTGAAATCCAAGTGAGTGAGGTTATGCTAAATGGACCTCTAGAGATTATGTGGTATATTTGATCAAATAGGATATTTTCTCTTTCATACCACATGCGGTGCAAGTTAATGCTGGTTATGCCACTGAAGTTGCAATGACAGCACTTTCTGCATGTATATATTTTTTCGGTACATAGAATGCACTTTTTGCATGTATATATTTTTTTGGTACATAAATGCACTTTTTGCATGTATATATTTTTTTGGTACATAAATGCACTTTTTGCATGTATATATCTCTGTGTATTTATTCACATATACGTGTTAGGGGTTGTTGGGCTTCAATCACGTATGATTGCTCTGTCTGAGTGGTGGAGGAACTTCTGATCTGCCACTGCCACCCTACAATACACTCGACCTCACACTCATGGGCTTGAAAAACTAAAAAATGAACGAGGAAAGCCCTCAATTCTTGATAGACTTCATTCCGTAGTTTGTCATGATATGTTGTTGATGTATTGTGCACCTATTTCAACATGCTTCTCCTTATGTCAACTATTTCACAATCTAACATTTTAGTATATTGCAGGCTTTATTTTACTCAGCTCTGCGCTGCTCCCGTGAGATGCTCACTGTTAATGATGCAACCAAAAATCTGGTTGCAGCCATCAATAACCGACTCAGCGCACTGTCATTTCATATTAGAGAGTACTATTGGGTTGACATGAAGAAGATCAATGAGATATATCGTTACAAAACAGAGGAGTACTCTACTGATGCCATCAACAAGTTCAATATTTATCCAGATCAAATTCCTTCTTGGCTTGTAGACTGGATTCCTGAGACTGGTGGCTATCTCATTGGCAATTTACAACCTGCTCATATGGATTTTAGGTTTTTCATGCTCGGAAATCTTTGGGCCATCATTTCATCGTTGGGTACCCCCGAACAGAATGAGGATATTTTAAATTTGATTGAAGATAAATGGGATGATCTCGTTGCACATATGCCTCTGAAGATCTGTTTCCCTGCTCTTGAGCACGAGGAATGGCGTATAATCACTGGCAGTGACCCTAAGAATACGTGAGGCTCCACAAGTTCTCTGCTTTCCTTGCATATTCTACATATTGTTAGAATGTGTCAGATATAGCATATCAGATTTTTGTAATAAATTTTTATTCTGATTTCTTTGATCATCTGCAGCCCATGGTCGTATCATAATGGTGGATCCTGGCCAACGCTGCTGTGGCAGGTATGCTTGCCCACTATTTACTGCAAATGGAAGATAATGAATAGCAGCCGAAATTCATGGAACAAGTTAAAATTTGATCCATTATCATCAATATTAGCAACATCATTAACAAAAAATTAGGGCCCATTAGATGAAGCAACTGTTAATCAAGTGTGTAGGGGTATATAGTAATAGTGAAGGTAGTCATGCCATAGGGTTCTTGTTTGTCTGTCCTCTCTGATCTTCTTCCTTGTTGCAGTTCACATTGGCCTGCATTAAGATGAGAAGGCCAGAGTTAGCAAGAAAGGCAGTTGATCTGGCTGAGAAGAGGCTTGGTACAGATCAGTGGCCTGAATATTATGACACGCGAACTGGGAGGTTTATTGGCAAACAATCCCGACTTTTTCAGACATGGACGATTGCTGGGTTCCTGGCCTCAAAGATGTTGCTAAAGAATCCGGAGATGGCATCCTTGTTGTTTTGGGAGGAGGATTACGAGCTCCTGGAGAATTGTGTTTGTGCACTTGGCAAGACTGGTCGAAAGAAGTGCTCACGGTTTGCTGCTAGATCTCAGATTGTTGTCTAAACAGAAATCCCATCTCAGATTGTAGAGTTGACTAGCATATTGACCGGTGGGAAACTGAATAAAGAAAAAGAAGAGGCTTTTTCTACCTAGAAGCTAAACATGTTTAGATGGTTCAAGAAGGGACATGATGCATAATTCAGATTATAGCTTGTTTAGTTGGTGCTATGTATTTTATAGTAGTGTATAACGTCTTATGTAACGTATTTGACATACAACTAATGGATGTACATTACTGATTCGTGGTACGGGGCTTATGTTTTTTTGGAAGCCTATGAACAATTGCAATGATGATTTGGGGAAACTTTGTGATTTTGAATTCTCTGTACCACAAGTTAGGTTGCCTATGCCTTGAGCGTTTTTTTTGGGTCTCTTCTACAGCAACCGACTTACCTTCTTAGGTGCATGTAATCTATCCCTTATGTATGTTGGGATGACTATTGGAGTATTGCCAAACTGACCAAAGAAAAGACCAAAATCATGGACTAAATTATGTGGTATCACCAGTAACAGCACAATTTTATGGTAATACAACATTGGTCCATAGTTTTGGTCTTTATTTTCTGATCAGTCTAGCATTACCCCTTTTATATGTTTCAACATAATAATCGAGATAAATCAATAGGGTAGGCTGTAGCCCCGAAGGAAACACTAGGATTGAGGACTTTCTGTTTATAAAGTGGTTTTTAATCAACTTGTCTGTCCGTTAGTGTGGTCTATTTTTGTTGCAACATACATTGAATTTAACTTTATCTCTCGTTAATATCTTAATTCAAGTTTAAATGACCTATTTTTGATTGATCCCTTGGTGTGGTCTATTCTTGTTGCAACATACATTGAATCCAACTTTATCCCTTATTAATACTTTAATTCAGGTTTAAATTACTTGATTTTGATCGGATCGAAAAAAAAATTAATCGAAATACGCGTAAACTGACTTAGATAATCACGACCGTTGAACTGAAAAAAAAACTTGTAAACTGAACTTAACAAGAGAGGATTTTCCATTGATGATCAAATTACAAGAAGAGAAAGCAAAAAATATAACCACCCTGACAAGCAAAAACTGTGGGGATAATTACAAGCAAAATTTCCCTTTGGGGTTATAAAGACAAAAATAACCTTCATCTTTTCATGTTTACTCAGGAGTACTGGTACACTATTCTGTAATTTCATCATCTGCCTGCACCCTGAAAAGATTAAGACGGCTATCTCCAAGCCGCAGAGAGTATGTAGCTTTCTTGTACTCTGCCCAAGTGAAAGGTCTGTAAAAATGGGGCTTCTGGGGTGTTGCTAACTCTGGTGGAGAAGTAATCCTTGCATGGAGTGGTGGAGCTCCGAAATAGGCCATGGACATTCGAGACTTGTTTGAGTTAACCAAGGCTCTATGTCTCACACTTAGAAACCTTCCATTTGTCATTGCCTTCAAAATGCACACAAGACATTAAATATTAGTTATGTACATACAACAAGATTCGAGTTTTAAGAAAAGTTCAAATAAAATTCTAAGACTGGGAGGGGAAGAATGGGTATTCATGTTGGGAAACAGTAACAATTCAGGGTATCATTAATTATTCATCATGATAAGTCCGACGCTAGACTAATCCTGTTTTTTATCCTAGCTTGACACCAACATTGAATACAAAACTAAAATAATTTTTGAGTAGCCAAGTCTAATCCCAATAATAAGGGGAAGGACATAATGCCTGACGTGACCGAAGTCCACCAAACCAAGTAAACTTCCTCCATGCTGTACAGAGTCATAGAGGTAAATTATTATGTGGCTTTCCTTTTTTTGGCTCATTGGATGGGAACTGATGTGCAGGTACCACCATATCCATATCCATAGGCACAAACTGATTATCACGTCAATCCAATAGCTCTGAAATCTACAGTTTGCAGTGATTCCAGTTTAGTTTCAGTGTCAGTTCCTATCAGTCGGTTCTTCCTTTTAAGATTGTTATGATTACAATTTATAAAGAGGAGGAAGATAAAGCAGAGAGAGAGACACCCACCTGTAACACGTCACCCACAATTACGCAGAAGGCAGTGGGATCAGGAGAGACGGGGACCCACACTCCATCATCCACGGAGATTTGGAGGCCACCCACATCGTTGGATCTCAGTATGGTCAAGATCTGAGGGTCAGAATGCTCTCCAAACCCAATCTTATTATTGTGAGGATGATGGTGATGATGAAATGAGGATGGAGACGTGTCCCTATCCTTGAGAGGTGGATAGTAATTGAATCTGAGGAGTGAGTCACTATCAACGTCCCTGATGAGCCTGCTGAAAACTGAGGTGTCTGGGACCCACAATCCTTCTGCAATCAGCTCCAAAATTTCACATGCCAGTCCTCTTACTGCTTCTACATAACAACTCACTGCAGAGCTGTCAAAAAAAAAAGAGCCAGCCAGACATTGGGTTAATAACACTCTTTCAAGCCACTCAAAACATTGGGTCTGACCATTTTGGTGTGCTTTTGCCAGTGTTTGGGTAATTGGGTTTGCTCCATTTGGTATGATTTGTCACCGTTGGGCTGGATTTCCCCATACCTGGGAGGTTTCTACTTTTTTTAGTTCTTGATTTGGTTGAACCTACCTACCCGTGTTGCCACCTGATAATTATCTCTACAACACTGAGATCTATTAAGTTTTAATTAGGGCTAAACAGTTCTTGTAGCATTTAAATAAACTTTTTCATTTGCCAACGACTACTATGTCTTATCATATGGATTGGTCCTAATACATGCATTTTTATTTTAAAGCAGAAACTCATGGGTTTATGAGGAATTCAGGAAGGTAAACCAACCCCACCCCTAACCCCACAAAAAAAATATTATTTTTTAGCCTCCACAACTTGGGCATTGTGTTGATATCAGATTTTCACATTATCTTCGATAGTAAGCTTCTGTCTCTGTTTTTTGACTCTAACAGAACTTGTATCTCTTTCTTTTAAGTGGAAGATCATCATCCTCATGATATACTCCTCGAGTTGATGACTTCAAGGTTAAAGAATACACATAATCATTCAAAAGTCGCACCAATTAGATAAAATATGATTCTTTTATAATCATTTCAAACTTAAGATTTCCGTGTGATTGATTGTCTTTCCAAATTCCCGAGCAACTAGCATCTTACTTTTACCTCAAATAGAAGGGAATGAATAGGGAACATCTAAGATTTCCGTGGTGGCATTGAATGTGTTACAATGTTTAGTATAACATTAAGATGCCCAAAAATCTAACTTCTATTAATAGACTTGACATAAATGAAACCACGGCTTGATATTTAAGCATTGCAATCCAGGTGGAATTCTAGAAAAGATCCAACTTGGTCAAGACAGGTAGAGCGATCCTACAGCTGGCGCGATGCATGCAAGAGAAATGTTGATGGTCATCCCAACCTCAAGCCAGCTACAACTAAATTCACTTCGATACATTCTAGAAATATGCATAACAAACTCCTAAACACTCCCTCAATTTAACTGCCCAAAAAAAAAAAAGCAACGTCCGTTACGCTCCACATTCGTTATAATGCGTTCTTGCCGTTAAATAGGACTAAAACGACATTGGATTCCTCTCGTAACGGCCGGGTTTTAAAACAATGTGACATACACACAAAATATTACAAAGTGATGGAGGTCAAATTCTATATCGCCACTTTTTCAAAGAAAATAGTACATATTTACTATGTAGCATAATCCATTAGATATTATTAAGGTATTAACGGATCCTCCAACGAATGTACATAATTACAGATAATAATCTGATGGATATTACGAGTTAACACAAGCCAACTGACTCTACATAGGACCGATATAACTTATGTATATAGTAGTATAAGAAATCGCATGATGCAACCCATTCATTAGCTAGTGTCATAATTGGAGATTGTAGGAGAGAGAAAATGAAATGAAATTAGTTCAAATGGTTTCAGGCATCTGATATAGCAGCGTGAGCTTTCTAGAAGATCAAGAGTATGAAACTAATCAAGAATTCCAAGAATCACACACATGCATTGATTTTTCTGCCTAGATAGTTCTCACGATGCACAAGCCCGTGCTTGGAATGAAAAAAAAAAAAATCACATGACCATATTTAAAAGTTGCAGCCTCAAAACATACCCATTCGAACACAGACACACAGATAAAATCTATACCTACTTATGTGTATGTGAACAAATGGGGGGAGAGAGAGAGAGAGAGAAAGAGAGAGGGAGGCTGAAACCAAATGTTTAGTACCTGAATTTTGAGGGGTCATTGGCGACAGACTTGGATTCCTGTATTATGGAGACAGGGTTGATATCAAGAAGAAGATATTCAACCTCTCCAACATCTCCATTAAAGCCGATGTTCTTTCTGCCATACCCGTACGGATTAGGCGGCCCAGCTAGCTGTTTTTCCGAGGCTGGTTTTTCAAAAAACTCACTACTTTCATCTTCCATTTTTGTTATAACATCCTTGGGAACACCATGGTTGATGACCTTGAAGAAACCATACTCTTCACAAGCTTTTACAATGAGCCTTGACACCTCTGATCTTTCGGCCAAAAGGTCAATGATCGGAAGGTCAAATACTTGGATTTTTTCACTACGAACTGGGCTTGGATTAGCCACCACCATATTTTTTTTTCTATGGCTATGCAATAAGGAGAAAGATATCGAAAAATGAGAGAATAGGGGAGTTTGAAGAGAAGGTCCTAGTGGGTCTTTTATAGTGCCGTTTAAGAGAGAGAGAAGAGAGAGAAAGGTGGGTGGGAAGGGGGGATAAATAAATCTTGGGCATTCTGGAAACGTAGACTTTGGGTGGAAGTACAACTAGCAAATTTATGTAACACATATTTAACGAAAAAATTTATGTCACACAAGAGGTTGACATTTTTTACTTTGTTGACCAGATTTTTTTTCTTCCTTTTACGTTTATTTGTCTACCTTTTATCGACTAGGTTTTCCTTTATTTACCTTACAATCACCTTTCTTGACTAGGTTTCTTTTCTTTCTTTGCTTTTACTATCACCTTTCTTGACATAATCTACTCACAATTCAATAACTCTAATCTATTTTAATTCACAATTCAGTAACTCTCTCTCTCTCTCTCTCTCACACACACTCACACACACGCCCCATACTTCATTTGCAAGCAAGAATTCGCTTACTGGCTGATCTGTACTTTCCACATGTGTTTTCCTCCAATTTTGGTCATTATTTTCCAAGTACTACAAATGATCACCATTTGTACTATGTTTTTAAACCAAATAAACATAGAGTTACGATTTAATACCTTGTCAGTTAGATACCATCATTTCCAATCAAGTAACCTGCTGAACCAGATTCAAAGGGTCAACCATCTTGTTAAAGATTTAGAAAATGATTTATGATCTCAAATAATTCAGTAGAAGCTTATCCATTATGAAAAAAATCGAGACGATAGGGCACATGACAATGTAATTGAAACTCCTCTAGGGATCTCCCTAAGTAGCATTAGGGTCTCTGCTATTAATTTATGGAGTGCTTGGATAAGATGAAAGATGCACATTAGCTATGTCTATGAAATGAAGCAATAATTGAACAAGTTGGTGATAAAATATTCTCATATTTGGTAATCAACTACAAAGTAGATGGGTCGTGATAGTTCTGGTGTTTAAGCACCAATGATTTAAAAAGTATCAAAAGACAGTTCTTTTGTGGATGTTGAAATTTCATTTAAGATTAGGAGCACCTAATGGGTAATGACCTACCAAATGTAGACATCCTTATGGGAATAAATGTTTTGTTGAACCCAAATCCCATAAGAATAATATGTACATAGGGTTTAATTTGTATTCCACCACTGCCCACAATCAGTTTTTTTTTTTTTGATCAAAACTGCGCAAATCAGTTCAAGGGCAAAGCTCTTGCCCCTCCCTCTAATCTCAACCATTTTCTCTCTATTCTTTCCAACTAACCAGGACCCTTTTATGTCACTAGAAAAATCTGAAGGTCCTCATCTTAATAATTGAATTGGGTAGACCGTGGACCACAATATTCTACAGGTAAACGTAACATGTGGTCCTTAGAGTACAAACTTCCTCAATTTTGAGTACGATAAACATTGGTGTCTCCTTAAAACTATATTACTCTCGTTTCACTCGTTCTCTTCTTTTCTTTTCGTGTACTAAATATGTTGCTTTGGTTTTACTCAACTCATTGTGATTTAGTGAAAAAAAGAGAATCAGAAATAACTAGGGGCAAGAGTTGAGGAGGGTCCTCAAGCCAGGCCCCCAATTCTCACACTTGTCTTGCATATAATGCAAAAAGAAAAATGGGCCACAACATGTAGTTGCTTGGTAAATTATTCAAAGGTCTCCGTAGTCTAAGCTCACGATTTTCACTTTATGCCTAAAGTAATCTCACTATATCCCTAATTTCCCCGACCATTCTACATAGAGTTTCCGCCCTTTGCATGCTCAAAAGTCCCATCAGTGATATAGATGCATGCACCAGCAGCTTAACCACACAATAATTGGAGTTACAAAAGCATATTTTATAGATAAATTAATAAACGTACCCCCGAAAGAAATTATTTGAATGAATATATAAATTTTTTTGTGACATCCCTCCTTTCATATATTTTTGACTAAGCACCACCTAGGTACAGATTCTTGAATTAAAAAGCAAGTGGTCGTCTCAGTTCCCAAGAAATGGAATCTTTCCATTTCTAAAGTATTCCACGATATGAAAAACAAGCATTCAAAACAATTTATTGCACAAGAAAAAGAAATTAATTAAAAATGGGATATTCTATTAAAATATGTCACACAATGAGAATTGCGACCTTTTCAACTTAGTATTGAACATTATTTTCTTAGGAATTGGGTGGGAAAGCGGCATGGGATTTGCACTACTTTTTGTTCCTTTAAAGTCTTCATCATGAAGTACTAACAGCATGCACATACAAAAAAACTACATGATTGGTTGGTCTCTAGATTTTATATGATTTGAAGGGCGTTGTGACAAGTTCAAGATCTTGCCAACTTGAGGACTTTTTCCATTTTATTGTGGGGAGTATTGTGGTGGGGCTCAGTTCAGTACTAGGCATGCTGGGAGGGTTGTGGTGGAGGAAGATTAAACATGGAAAGAGTCAAACCCTCACGGCTTTTCACCCCTCACATCCAATTCTTTGTGCAACTGTTCACCCTAGGTGAAAAAATATTAATAATCTTTATTAGAATCCATCATGATTTGAGGCTAACAAATATAATGCAGATTTTCTTGGATTATTCAACAACTGATTTGTATCTTCTTGTCCGATATTTGGACGTATTAAAAGAGTTTTTCTTCTTACAGACAGTCTTCCAAGTGGACAGAGACCTAAATTTCCATTAGATTCATTCCTATGCTTGCTTTGTTGCAGCAAGATGATCGGTCCGAGAGTTTTGACAGCTTATTGTACATATTAAAGCATGACAGTTGTGTATTCTGAGTATTTTTTTTTTGTTTTGCAAAATAAAGGACCACGTCAACTACAATGAAAATAATAAAGCAGTCGGGGCATTGGATTATCCATTCTTTAAGACAGAAACTGTCCCCTAATCCCAGGTGATGATTCTGTAATACTACCTATTTGAGTATTGCTTAATTTTGTTGCTGGATTGATGTTAAGTTTTGTAAGTATACATCTGTATCCTTTCTGGTTACCAGATTTCACAGAAATGTTTTGAATGCCCCAGAGAGCAGACTTGGCTTTCCTCATAAGAGTTTAAGCAGAAGATGTTAGAAACAATGCCTGTCACATTACGGAACTTGTCATGAAGTTACATTTACAAACATTCTTTCGAAACATTAGCTGTTAGTCTTTTCAAAGATATTGTATATACATTAGGATCCAGTACTAGAAAATATTGTGTATACATTAGCATGAGCTGTCAAGTCTTGTCAGAATGAAAATAACATGTCAAACTAGTAGGAATGAGAGGGATCAAGAGAAGAATTCATGTTGGTTATTTGGGTGCTTAACAGTTTCATTTATTTAATTAAGCCAACAACCAACGAGAGCGTCTGAAAACCATGCGCACATACCAACAATTTGTTACCTAATAAAACTTATGTGAGTAGCTTAATTACATTTCGATCACGACAATAGCTTACAATTGGGACAATTTAAAAAAAGATTATATGTCGCGGTTCCTTCGTGTGACCGTCTTTAGTATATAAAATATAGTTTCGGAGCCAAACATGGAAGACAACTATGAAAGAAGAAGATCCGTCTAATCCACTGCTTAGTATAAATAATTCAAGATCCTTGAACCTTTGTTATCTACGCAAGGGATTTCTATATTATCCTTAATTGTGTTTCGTTTAATTTTTCCAAGGTTGAAATAATTTAAACAAAATTTGAAACCTAAAGTATATCCATGCATAAAGATGCAAGGTGTATGGGAATTATTTAAGTTGGAAACAATAACCCTAGAGGTTAATTGGAATTAAAATTTAGTCACGAAGAAACATAAATATACAAAATAAAGGCAAGGCAATATGGTTTTCATGCAAGACATGAGAGTGACACCATGAGCAAAACACCCTTTTTTTTTTTTTGGGTACATGGGAAAGTTATGAGCAAAGCTCTTTTTTTTTTTTTTTTGGGTATATCAGAAATTTATGAGCAAAACACTTTAATGGGGAATGTTCACTTTAGCTCCGAAAGGCCAATTTCCATGTACTGATTGAATTATCTCAATCAATAAAGGTGATGACTCTATGGGATTAAATTCATTTTGTAGGTGGACTTTTTAGGGACATAATTAACTTTAGGAGCATGGTTTTTAATGTTTAGGATTTGTAATTTTCCTTTCAGACTATACTTGTACGTTATATAAAAGGACTTTCAAACTTAAAAAAGACGATATATCCAACGGTTCATAGTTTATAATTATATTAACAGTCAAGAAGTATATATACGCATACATATTTATGAATTATAATATGTTGGTATTGTTCATTACGCAAAGAGCTTATTCCAGGTGTGTGATGGTTTCTATCAAGTGTCAAGAGTCATACTCAGCAGTCAAATTTTATTCTAGGATCGATATGCCCTTTGCTACCATCTTTCAAGAAAGACTGACGGTTGCATATATGAACAAGTCCAGGTGGTGAAGTAAAAATAAGCTGTCGATTTGTAACCCTTTTTAGGCGATTTGTTCACTACTGTACAAGCTAGTAAGTTTAAAAGAATGAGAAAACCCAAGGAAAAAAGAATTACAAGATCACAAACGTTTGATTTCGATTTACAGCCAAAATAAAAATTGGTATTGAGGTACTGGTATACCATTTACATCCGACCTGGCTTTGAATAAGTTTTACAACCCTAACTCAACTTGGAAACCTATAAAATCAATAAAACAAAACTAATACCTTCTACATAATCTGGTCAAGAATCCATTGATCATTCTATCCCATTGAAGCTTATGGATATAAGTTGAACTGGTGTATTCACTTGAAACCATGCCTCAAGGATGAAGTTTTCTTTTTTGGCTATTGTACAAAAGGGGAAAGGTGCGTGTCCCCTACCGTAAAATGTCCTGTTTGAGTCATAGCTATTAACCCGGAAAAGTAGTCCATCACCATAACACTATCAAAGCTAAACAATAAACTATATTGTTCAATTGAATCAAACCCTATTTGATAACCTTTAAATCACCAGCTTGGGGTGGTGCCTCATAGATGAAGTTGATTCTACACTTTGCCATGCTTAGAATTGGTCCAGCTAGCCCAAACTAAGCCAGACTTCTTAATTTGGTCCAAGAAAATGGAGGCCCAACCTTTGCGGACCCTTAAAGCCTGTTTTTTAAAATAGACGAAGATGATTCAAAATCAAGTGAATGGTGTAGAATTGCTCTTAGAAAATGTGCACATTTATGTTGGGATTTTGATCACTCAAGTCAAGAACTGAAAGCCCAGCAAAATTGAGCTCTCAAGGCGACTAAGACCCAGAATAAGGGACTAAGTCAATCCTCAAAGAAGCTCTATTCACAGACCCAGATCGATGAAGAGTGTGAGTGACAAGCATTGGGCCAATTAAATATAACTGAGAATTAAATTTAAAGACGTTGAATCAGTTAGACACGGGAACTGTATGTAAGTGAGAATAACGAACAATTCATGACAACTCTTATTTGTAGAAGAGCATATACGCAGAAAGTGCATAAGAGTCGTTGCTTATTTGCGCATAGAATCTAACTTTAGCTTAACGACCCCAATAATTCCTTATTTCTCTAGCCAATTTATTTTTCTTTTTCTTTTTTTTTTTCCAAATGATCTCGAGTAATGTCTAATCTGTCACCAAGTGTTTGAGATTAACACGAAAATTTTCAAAATTAGCAGAGGGTCCATGAATCATTGTCTATGGAAAAGAATGTTCAATCATGAAATTAACTCATATCTGGGTCTGGGTCTGGGTCTGGGTCAGGCACATGATAATTTTATTTTATTTTTTAAAAAAAATACTAGTAATTTCTTTTTTAAGTTTTGATTCATCAAACACACCCTTAGTCAGCAGCATAACAGAATTTATTGATTCATTCATCAAGGCATTATTGCGTGGTCTTTGGCAAAGAGTCATCAGATGCTCTACTTTTCTTAGAGGTCTTGAAATGAATGATTGCAGTAAAAGTAGACGACCTAATCAATGCTCCATGTTACCATGTTACCCAAAGTTGAAAAATGGCTTGTCAAACATGGTCCCATTTATGGCGGTGACAAGCACAAAATAAGATAATTTTATAATTATCAATTTTTTTTTATTAAATCTCTACTCCAAATGATACGATTTTTCACAATGAGATAAGTGAGTCTTATTAATATTTAATGATAAAAATTATACCACATCATTTTAAATAAATTTTTTTGATAAACATAATATTCTTCCACAAAATATAGCATCAAATTAGGATATGGCCAAAATCATTAGAAAATTTTCAATTCAAGTATATATATATGGAAAAAATAATAATATTTTTCAATATGTTGTCTATAAAACAATTGTAAATATTAGTTTGAGTTATATGAAATCATTGATCATATTACGTACAAAATAATAAATTTTTTTTTAACATATACATTGCGATTAGACAAAAAAGGTGTGATGTCGAAAAATTAGTTGGTATCACTAGGTCTGTCAATTATGTTGGGTGATGCGAGTTCGTGTTGGGTTTTATCGGGTTCGTGTTGAAAAATACTCTATTCATATTCGATTCGTTTATTAATTTATGTCTAATGAGTCGTATTATATTCGGTTCGTGTTGTATATGAATAATTTATTATCAGTATATAAATGAGTTGTGTAGAATATTATTTTTGATTAGTTTTATTCATACCCGTTTTGTTTACTAATCGTGTTGTTTTGAATTTATTCGTTTACAAAACGGGTGACTTAAGAAAGATCAAGTCTTCTAATTTCATATCGTGTTAATGAATCGTGTGATGTTTTACAAATAGAGAGAGAGAGAGAGTTAAATATGTAAGTACCAAGACAGAGGATACAGTTATATATATAGCTTTTCAATGGCCAGTTGTGGGCATCATCATTTTTGTGTTGAAGACTTGGCTTTTCTTACCTTTCCTTGATACTCTAGTACAAAGTCTAAGCACATGGTGAGTCCCTTGCAGTGGAGTGCCAATTTCGTCTAAATTTCTGAATCACTTAGGGTAAAATAAAATTAGTAACGTGTGATATAATCGTTCTGGTGTGACAAATGTGGGCCCTACCTACTGGAACTTGGCATGCAACTTTAACTACTGCCATAATTAAAAAAAAAACATATGCTACCCACTTGCGATCATCCCAAGACTTTCAAAAAGTTTTCCATGTTAAGTAGGCTTTCACTCTATCCCATTTTAAGTTTGGGAGTGAGATTTTTAGAGATAACCTACTTTGAAGATGTCATTTGGGCAGGCAATTTGTCACTGTCTCGATCCTTAAAGTTAAGGACAGCTGGTTGTATAATGAACCTTATCTATAATAAAGACTAAGGTTTGAAGTGGAAAAGTTAATAAATCAATTGGATTGTATAAATTCTATAGTCTAGGATACCTAGAACAAGGAGGGTATTCCAGGTGGTATGTTTGTTTTTTTTGTCATGAGTTTAATATCTTCTGGACCACCTCAAAGCTGTTGGGGAAGACCAACTGCAAGATTATGTTGAGCTAGAACCCAAAGTGGGCTGTGTCCATGTCTGCTCCCAAAACTGTCCGATGTCTCACATGCTACGAATCCTTAATCTGGTTTTAAAGATATATACTAGTGATGGGCGACGTTTTCATATTTATCTAAAAATATTATGAAACTCTTCGAAACATAATTTTTTTGTATTTAATCGCTGATTTTTTTTTGATTTCCGAACTGTTTTTCTGTCCTCCCTCCGTTGCAAGGGAAACAAAAGTTTGAATCTTGGTCACGAGACAAAATAAGAAAATGAAAGGGAGAGGAAAAATGAGATGTAAATTGTTCTGGCTTGAGTTACTTATTGGGGAAAAAGAAACTGGTAGCTAGGTTTGATCAAGTACCACAAACCACAAGTGAGTTGTATATTTCATAGAATTAATGCATCAAATGCAAACTTATATAGCTGTCAATATCCAGTTCTAATAGTCTTGCATAAAAGAAATAACTGGTAAAAGAAAAAAAAAAAAAAAGTACTTGGAAAATTTATCGCTCTGTTACAGCAAAAGCCAGACACGTTTGTGTGTACCAGAAAAGTTGTTCGTAGAAAAGCTGATTACCCTATAGTGAGATGTTTTTCTGCACCCCATAAATGTGATGAGCTCATTGAAGAAAAAGGAAATCCAGAGAGAGAGAGAGAGACTACAATAATACACAGGATATTTTTGTACATGAGAGCAGTCACGAGGAAACTCTTCCACAGATCTGCAAGAATATTTATCCCTTTACTTCTCAGCCAAACAACATATAAAACAACCAAACTGAAGCCTTGAATCAGCATATTTCTTACTATCTAATACACTCGAAATTGATGGGCCCTAGCAGAAGAATATGTACTGTACACATGCACCCACACACATATATATATGTGTGTATATACATATATATATGTGTTTATATGTCTGAGAGAGAAAGAGAGAGTATGGTGGTGAAGTAATATATAACCATAAAGAGATAGATGATGAGTAGCTTGAGTACTCTTAACATCTCTATATCAAGGAGCAATTGAGGAAATATATATAGTTTCTTCCGATCATAAGTTTACACGAAGGTAAAGGTAGAACCAAATTGGATTTGAGATCTTCAATGCTTGTATGAACTCTGAAAGGCTCTCCATTTTTCCAAACAATTCCTAATTAAGGAGAGATGCTAAAAAAGTCTAATTTGAATAGCTCAGGAGGGATAGACAAGGAAGGAGAATGTGAGTTGGGCACGAACGGAGAAAGAAAACGACCAAACCCTACATTTGGCATAGTATATGTAGGGTTTTTAACACAATAAAAAATAAAAATAAAAGAAAGAAAATGGGGTCTTACAAGGTCAAGAAAAGGTCTTACAAGGTCAAGAAGACTCAATATGAAAAAAAAATAAAAGGCAACAAGTCAAAAAAATCATAAAACAAAAAGAAAGTGAGGTGAAACTATAGTAACAGAAAAAGCTCAGGCAGGATAGCACCCAATTAAGATGAACAAGCCACCATTAAGATGGAGCCTTCAATGCTGAATTCAAGGCCTCCAGTGACCCTTCCATCAGCAAAGACCTCTGTGCCCCCATGGTTCTGCAGAGGGTTTGGCAGGATGATAGAGGGTATGGAACCATATGTGTTACTGGCTTGAGGTTGATAACCTGCATCAAAGATATATATATGAGATAAGCCTAATTGTATTAAGAAAAAGAAGATCTACATTTATATGTTTTTTTGGGTACATCTTCTGCTTCTAAATGATGGGGGGGGGGGGGGTGTGAGAGAGAGAGAGAGAGGATTGAATTTATCACCAATTGCAAAAAAAGTCATGAAGACATTGTTGTCAATCAACTGATCAACAAAAGATTATATGCTGGAAGGTGTCATATTCAGTTTAAAATTGAAAGAACATAATAGTTATTTGCTTGCACAGAAAAAAAGAAGAAGCAGAAGAAAAAAGATGCTTAGCTTTGTTTATATTATAAGAAAGGTTCAACTAGTCCTCAAATTCCACAAATTGTGGTACAATGAATAGACCATACAAAAGATGATAAGTCTGAACATCCCATACTAAGTTTTCATACCTTGTAGGAATTTCAGTCTTGCTTTCTGCTTTGCAATCTTCTCTCTCTTCCCCATAAAAAGCACACCACAGACTTGGAGTTGGAGAGAGAGAGAGAGAGAGAGAGAGAGAGAGAGAGAAGGATGAGTGAGGGAATGAAGAAAGTGAGAGAGAGCATGGGCTTATAAGAAGGGGAAGTTTTGAAAGCCAGTGGGCTGTGTTGTGGACCTGACAGCGACAGGTCCAAGGCCCAGAAAGAATGTTAGCCGACCCGTTGGTGACGTCAGCAAGAGGGGGCCCCTCTGCCCGTGCTGCCCGGCCGACCGTGGTAAGAACTCAAAAGTGATAAAGATAATAACGGTCAGTTAAATAAAGCCAAAGCCTTTTGTTTGGTAGTTTTTTCCAATTAGGTCCGGCGCGTACCTTGTGGGTGAGGATCGAATGGTTCTATGATTGTCCAAGTGGCATAGTTTGGTCCGTCGGTTAGTATTGGTCAGTTGGCCTTTTCTGGTTCCCAAATATCTCACGTGTATGTGTGTGGCCATTTGTATCCTCCTCATTCCCCCAAGTTTTACTATTTCGTAGGTAGGCTTTTTTAATTTATTTGTATTCTCTACAAATATTTTACATCGTGGGCATCAAAACATAGATGGCTCATGGCTGGCTAATGAGAATTCTCATGTATTTGTTCTATTTAGGGTGTTTTTCCTAATTAAAATGATGACGTTTTAAATTGTATATTGATTGAATAATTAAAACAGTGACGTTTTGATTCGAACAGCATGCGGTGCTGTTCTTTGAGAACTACAGACGAGCTAGACCTCCTAAGGTATTCTATATGCCTAAATTGAGCCTGATTTGATGGAAAACTAAGGGGATTTTCATGGCTTACGGCAAGGAAGAGGGGAAAGAAAGGGAGAGACAAACATCACCTACTAGCTAGGTAGGTAACTGTAATTGACCTTAAAGTAAATAAAGAATTAATGAGATTTTGTAGTGTTTGTTTTTCTATATGTTCGGTTCAACAATCAAATATTTCCAATGTGAAGTTACATGTAAGGCTTGGGGAATGGAACCCCCTTGGGCACGCGGGCCAGCAGACATTTCCGTCACAGTCTTCTAAAATTAACGGTGGTCAAAGTAGTCCAACTCACCTTAGTCGTTGCATTTTGTTTTCAACAATGTCATAAAATTTAAATAAATTTAAAAAATTACAATTCAAATTCATATCTTCCTTTAGATAAGTGGGTCTCGTCAATTTTTTCAATGGAACCCAGTCATCCAAAAGATGATATGTATTTGAATTTTAATTTTTGAATTTCATTTGAGTTATGTAATATTTTTCTTATATTCTTATTATTTTAAAAGTAAACGAAATTAATTCTAAAGATAGTTCAAATAGTATTAGAAATGAACAGTAAATCTAGATATTCAAACCAAGCATGAGAGACCATAGTCTCGGTGTGGATGGACTTGTCTTTGATTGGAGCGGAGGGAGAATTAGTCTTAACATGCATATGCCGGTTTAAATACTTTTAATCGTTGAACCAAAAAAAAAGTTATACTAATAACAAGGTTATAAATTAATGAAAAACACATCTTTCTTACCTTAGGCTCGTTCTTTGTTTCAAGTGATTATTCTTTCGAGATGGTGTTCAGGGTTTAGCATATGGACCTCATATAAGAAATTCATCCAAAACACCATGGTGATCTGGGTAATGGCAGATCTCTTTATGAGAAATTCGGTTTTTTAAAAACTAAAGCCAATTTGCACACAATTGAGTGAAAATATCTTAGTATCGGCGGTATATCGACAAATGTCCTTCGTTTGCCGAAAATCGCAGAATATATCACAAACACAAACGCGTGCAAAAACATATATATTCATATATATATATATATATACACGCGAGCTCCACGGAGATGTGTATGCAGTGCAGGCAGGGCAGTAACGCATGGTTGGCTACTTCCACCTTAAGGCCATATCCAGCTGCAGTTTTGCTTGCTCCATTCTCTGCTGGCCAGCGACCCAGTGAGGGGTAGGAGAGTTACCCATTTGTCTCTCTGTCATTCAATTCCTACCAGGTTGTTCGTCTCATTTATATGTCTCGTACAACATTGAAACTTAGGACCCGGCAAAGTATGAATGACTGAACCAATTGTTGTGATTTTTCTGGGTTGTGATTTGAGGAGGCAAAAGCCGGCTAAGGCTGCAATTGATATTCATACCAATCTCAATCTTTACCTTCAACACACTAATCTCATATTGCTTCAGTTTAGTAGTCGAACAATGGAGAACGTATAAACTTTTACATCTTAAATTTGAATTTTACTGAATTCATAAAACTATAATCTAATCAATTCGCATGATTTGCGGGCGATTTGGATTTTTTGGAGATTTGTGTTGTAATTATAAGTTTAAAAGATATATGATTGGAAGAGTTCTTAGTTACGAAAAACAATTGCCTTGTATTAGTTCCTAATTGAGCCATATGGGTGCTTTCAAGTGCACGTTTGAGGGAGGAAAGAAACAGAACCTGCTAAGATTCTTGCAGAGAAAAAGCCATTGGTTTAAAATTGGTTCCTTGGTCCACCTACAACTCCCTAGTAAAATGGGACACCTACTCTTGTTTAACCCTTTTATTTACAAACTTTCAGACCACTAACATCATATCCTAAGTTTGCCCACTGGACACTTCACTTGCAAATGTGAGGAACCCTATGTCCTACATTTTCAATTTTAACAGAACCTCTCACAAATATTTATAATTCTATAGTCATAAACAAAGAGATCTGATAATTATAATCACTACTTTGTAACAATGGTTCTATAACTACGACGAAGTGTCACTCCTAATGACTTTAATAACTTGGGTTTGAATTGTTTTTCATTCCTCGTAGTATATAAAAAAAATAAACCTGACAAACTGTCCAAATATTATTAATTTGGTTGCAAATTATTTGGTATCGATTAGGTCATGGACAGGAATCACTATGTCCTCGATGGATAGACCCAATTGACAAATGCCTAAAAAGAATAATTCTCTTAGGATATGACTATTACCATTTAAAGGATATGTTTAGTAAACATTAACATGTACATCCCATTATGGGTGTCTGTTTATGGTACCCATTAGTTCTCTATGTAAAACACTTACGACATTCATTACAAGAGACTTGAAACTTGTATCACATACCAAATCTCCCTACTACTCCTCCCCCCTCCCCCCAACAAACAACATAAATACATAAGTTGTAATGTTCTATAGAAGGTTATTGTGTTATGGAAAACCCGTGTCAATTTTTTATATAATAACACCATGTCAATGGAACGAGATAAAACGTAGTATTTTAAAATTGTGAAAGTATGCAAAACATCCTAAAAGACTTGGATGATTGAAGCGAATGTATCATTTCCAACACAAATATCTCAAGAGATTTGAGCGCCTCTCACACTCAAATTCTTGAAATGTAGTTCCTTTTTTTTTTAACCATTCACGGGACTTCATAACAAGGGGAATAAATGAACAATCACCAGATTTCTGATTCTGCGACAGACACCACACAATGACCATGACTGGTCATTTTATCAAGGGCCGAGTCCATTTTGCTACCTAAATAATCCAATGCTCCCATGCCCTTTTCATGTAGGGTATAGTGAATAGTAGCGATGGACTTTAACTTACCCTGCAGCTCAAAAGGTTAGGTAGTTCACATGGACAGTCTAATTTTATTGAATGGAGGTACACTAGAGGGAAGGGTTCATCCAGAACAATATGGTGCTAAGAGTAAATTCTGAAAATGATATATCCTTGGGGGGGTTGACTCTTAATGAATGACCTGTTGCTTTCTTTCCAGAAATTCCCTGAACAAGTAATGATTATATCATACCCATCACCACTGCTCACTACATGGAATCACATTTTTATATTTCACATGTGAGTGGTCCACACTAGTTTTCTTGTCTTTGATTCTTTATTCTCTTCACCATCAGGACTATTTTTCAACAAATAAGACAAGCAAGAGAGAGAGGAGGGAGAAATGTTTTGAATTCGAATTTTGATAATTTTTTATGGTCAGGTCATAAGAGATTTATCTCTCGCGAATACTCTAGTTTCGACGTGAATAACATGCCTTTAATTGGAATGGGAAGGAAATTAGTCAAGATAGTTAAATCGGATATCCCGACCCTTAAACTAAAAAAAAAAACAAAAAACAGAGAGGGGAGGGGAGGGGGAGGTTAGCATATCTCTTTGCAGCTGAACTATGGAGTGTGGAAGGAACCAGTGCAAGTCCCAATTCTGAATGGGCTGAAAAAGTCTAGAGTATATTTAACAATCGAATGTGTGTATATATTCTCTCATCAATCCCCAGTTACAGCAAGTAATATTAAACAAGCCGAAACTGTGTTGAGGTACTTAGGCCCAGTAGGCCCTGTCCAATTCTCCAGTATTTTGGATGAGTTTTAGGTCCATAATCCTAACCCAGCATTTGATATGATGACTAGACGTCTTAGTTGGGCCGGGTTTGTTAAGTTTAAGTATGTTCGTATTTGGGCTCAATTTTGATCGTAACACAATAGCTTAATTAACTGAAGTTTAAAATAAATTAATAAAAAATTAAAATATATTTAAAACTTATGTGTGTGTGCGCGTGTATATATATATATATATATATATATATTTTAAATTTTGGTTGAACCTGAATTTTGAATTCGGATTGAGTTCGATTTTTGTAATTCAATTTGAACCCATGAACTTGAATATGAACCAAAGTCAATCCAAATTATAGTTTTTTAATCTAAGCCTAACCCAAATTTTAAAAACTTTAATTCAAACCTTATTTTTATCAGGCTGAGTTCAAGCTCTGGTCCTCTCATCTGGACCACCAGAGCTTGTAATGGATAAGAGCCAACCGACTTTTATTCAAAAGCTAATCTTCTTCCCGCGCCTGTTAACTGTTGAAGATTGGTTGGCGTAAAAGATCCAGATCCTCTCCATTACCCCCCTCCCTTCAATTTCATCTAATACACGACTAGATAAATGATACGTATCTAAATTTAATCCAATTGACTATATTTCTACAAAACAACCACACTGCTTAAACCATAGTTAATTGTATAGCTGAAGACATTCATTGAGATGACCAACTATACATGTTAACTACATAATCTATTATGATATAATATATGGCAAAATAATCTATAATCAGTTGAATCAATATGGAGCTAACTGTTAATTCATCATTCTGTTCATCATGTAGCATATTAAGCCACTTGGTCGACATTCATAAACCTTACAACAGAAAGTCCAGCTTGAGAAAAAAACATAATATTAAGACATTTAGTGAGACACACGTTAATTGTTAAGCAACCTGTGCGTGTACGATCTTGCACAATATAAATACAAGAATAGATCTATTTCATGGTGAACACGAGTCCGTCAATCTTGCTACTTGGAACAGGTCGTAAGGGCCGGAAGTGGCCTGAGAAATGGTAATGAATAGTTCCTGTTGGTCACCAGATTGTTCCTGTGAGGCTAAGAGAGATTCCTGGAACAGAAAAAGACAGGCTAGAAGGGCGCTTGAGTGTTTTTCGGCGTATCCCCTCCGACGATCAAGTCAGTTCCTTGATAGAGGAGAAAAAGAAAATATTGTATGATGCTTGAAAAAGGGTTTTTTGCGTACCTTGTTAATGTGTTTGTGAGGACTATTTATACCTTATAAAACTCACCATTGCTGACAGCGTAGCTAGTAGGTAATCATTCGATGTGGACAGTGTGCACACTAATTTCTATGAGAAATGTCCTCATTCATAACTGTTCGGGACCCCGAATAACTAATGTTTTTTCCTCGGCCTGCCGATCGTTTAATGACCTTCTCTCGGCAAGGAGGTATTAAATGTCCAGGCATAGGAACATTTATTACCTTTCGCTTTTAGGCTCTTATGCATTAAACGATGTCTCATCAAGGGAAAATGATGCATTAAATCCTTGTTCTCCCAAGTCGTGTGTCAGCGAGGGCATTTTGATCTTTTTGTCTATGATTTGACACAATATGCCACGTGTCCATCTCTCTTTGGTTGAGCCTTCTGCTTTTTTGTGCCTCCTGACACCATTTGAGTAAGACGAGATCATGATGGCTAGTCTAGCTTACCCTAGGTTGGTGATCTGTCCATCAATAACCCCTATATGAGTAGAAACGCCTATGTGGACAGACACACCTCGGTGCCGAGAGACTAGAATGACTAAGACCAATATACCCAAACTGTTGAGGAATACGTGTCGATCTAGGGCGTGTTGGGATCCTTGGTCCCTGTGAATAGTATCCTCGGGGCAGGAGGTTGTAAATCGACGAAGACGTGTCGGGATCACAGCGGAGAGTCTCTATTGACGCTGAGTGCACGTGTCATCATCTGGGAGTGTCTGAAAATGTCCCATCACAACCATAGAAATTGCATCATTTTTTTTGATAGAGAACGACATCAATTTCTCCTTCATGAAAAAACCATATTTCTTGGTTCATCTTAATCAAAGTTGTTTATCGTCAATTTTTTATATATAGGTAGATTTGATTGGATAACTTTATTGACCATGAGGTGTTTGTCAAAAGTCTTGAATGAAATTTAATTTTTATGTAACAATAAGACACATCTTCTCCCTTGTTTGGAGAACTCTAAAGAAATTCCTCTGTTTTTTTTTCCTATAATTTTGCAATATAATTTGGATTTACATGATATAGCAACCCAAACCCCATCCCCTCTATAGATATCATCCTTGATTCTGTTGTTCTTAGTTAGAAAGGATATATAGTCCCTTTCTTTTTTTGGGCTAATATAATAGTAGTCAAACTTGGAATATGAGATAAGGAATAAAATTAAGCTATATAATATGAAAGTTAAGAACTTTGACCACTGAAATTTGACATGATATTTATTTTAGCAAATGTCTCAATAAATTTAAATAGTGAATCCATCATGTTGGAAGAGAAAAAAAATTATAGCTTCCAAACAGTGATGCCCCAATGGTATGTTGAGAACACTCTTCCAAAAAGTATTAGCGACAATAGTAGTTTTTGAACAAAATATTGTGACTTTCTTATGAATCCTACACTTAGAGGCCTGTATCCATTGTCTGCAAAGTAAAAGAAAAGGTTAATCTTTGTAGTGCATATAAAAAATGCAAAATATGGAGGTATTTAATCATATGGATATTAACTCTTATGAGCTAAGACAAGTCTCCTTGAGGCAATTCTTGAGATTGCTGAGAAATATACCAAGGATTATAACCTGGTACCTCTAGTCCCTAGCATTTTGAAAAAAGTTAGACTATGAAATTGACTTAAAGAATTAAATAAGATAGAATGAAATTACCAACTGGCATGAGTTACGAGTTGCGTCAATGAAGCCTTCTTTTTACTTCTTGAAATCTTTTCCAATGAGCTTTTTCAGTCGAGTGTTACCATGATGTTTTGGATCCTTTCTCTTTAAACCAACCACCTTTGTCACATTTGAACTGTCAACAAAGACTCCCGCACCATTATTATTTAGTGAATCATCAAATCTGGTTGACGAGGTTACTTGAGCTTCGCATCTTGCCTTTGCAACATCTTTGAGCTTTGCATTTATCTCATTAGCGTACTCTGCAACCACTTCATATCCTTCTCTAGATCCGAAGCTTCAGTTACAATTTGAACAAAAGTCGGACATAAATGTCTATACCTCTTGGTGGCTTCCAAGACTGGATCATTTTCCTTGTATTTGGTTATTTCAATTGGATTTATAACAGTAGCACCATTTGTCTATCTTTTCAAGATGTAATGGCTTGGTATAGTCTCTTTTATATTCACAACGTCAAATATTTTTAAGGCATGCTTGCAAAGAATCCCAAGATATTTAAATAATTTGCAGCTACAAGAAACCATTATATCTGATGGATGTGAAATAATCATATGCTCCCGAATATTTTCACAGACTCCAACCTTGTATGTATGATACATTTCATCTTCACTACAATCATTAATTATAACAAGCAATGATTTCTCCCATTAATATTGAAACATATCAAACATAGCTAACGTATAAATATCCCTCGCATATCTTAATAATAGAAATTCAATTTTCAATATTGGGAGTTGTTATGTCATGTCAAAAAGAACATTTGATTCATTGTATCGTTTATCATCAACTTGTCCTTTCAAAGTGCTTAAAAATTTGCACTAAATCCAAATCAGATTTTAAGTATCCCCTAAGCGACCTATTGAAACTCTAACTTAGTAAGGTACTTCTTATGCCGGTTAGAAACCAATTTCTTCCACATGCAATGGGCCATGTCTCTGTCAAATCAAATGTCTTCTTTAACCATTCATGTTTCCTGAGATTATACTTCGCAAGCATAGCATATGAAGCATTCACAAATTCATGCTCATCCTCGTAATGGTGAAAAAGCTTGTCAAAATCACTACTAAATGAATCATGACCTCTAAAGACATGGCTAAGGTGCATACAAACATTTTTTTCTAAGTGTCATATACATAACCGATAATATATCTCTATCATTACTAGTGAAATTGCCTTAGCTATGGCTGAATTTTGGTCGGTGATAATTGATATTGATTTTTTCCCAGACATTGCCCTTAAGAATTTCTCAAAAAGCCACTGAAACAATTCAGTTATCTCCTCCAAAAATCACCATTTGCCAATGATTATTCATTCCAACAAACAAAGTGTTTTGTGTGAATAAAATGTTTTATTTATGATAAACACACACCTCTTGAATAATGAGAGTAAAATCGCAACAAAATAAATTCAAGATAAATTAGTTGAAAATTGAAAGAAATTTTAGCGAATTCCTTCCATTATGATTTATATGTAGGTAATGAAGCAGTGTGGCAAGTGCTTAATTTAACTTTAACAGTTAGTTATCTCAATAAATGTCTCTAAGTATACAATTAAATATGATTTAATTAATGTGATTGCTTTTTAAAAATCTAATCTATTGAATTAAATTTAAATACGTGTCATTCACTTAGTCGAATGAAATTGCAAGGGAGCGAGTGATGGACAGGACGGATCTTATACGCCAATCAATCCTCAGCAGTTCAGTTCTGTCCATTTCACCACTCGAACACACAACAGCAGTTTTGGGACTTAATTTCAATCTCTTCATTCAGTGATGGCGTTGATAGCACTGTTCGTGTCGGCGACGAAGCTCGCCGGACTCGTAGTAACAGTCACCGTCGCCGCCAACGCCTTCTCCTTCTCTCGTTTCCGTAAGAAGAACCTCAAATCCTTCCACTCTCCCATCGACGAGTCTTCTGACGCTCTTGCTGTCTTCAACGTTAATCCCTCCACCGGTAACTTCTATTCTTCAAAACCTAATTTAGACATATGTACATATCATAACCACTGTATAAGCATACTCAAATGGTAAATGAATTGTTGAAGATGCGATACATATCATAAACAATTCGTGAGATTCCAAATGGAGATTTTGATTCCTTAATTTGGAATATGTCTTTTTTATACAATTAATTGTTTATTGTTGCGTATCGAACATTATTAATTTCTGTTCTAGTGTTCGGGTAGTTACTAGAAAAATCCTGTACGCGTTGAGATATATATGACGACTTGTTAAGTTAAGGATTCGAAACTAATCGAACTGAGTCCGTTGTATTGAAAGTGCCGGCTCACTTTGCTTGAATTTGACTGGAGCAAACTCAGCTGGTCGGTTCTTGCTCTCTATGCCTTTTACACTTTATTGTTATAGTATTCTCAATGGCCTAATTGAGCTTGTGAATTCCCGTTGTTATAAATTTTGAGCAATCAAGCTTTCAAATTAAGCTTTTAGCTGGTGGTTATTAAATTGTTGATTAGCCTTTCTAGTAATCTGAGCCAAGCAGATCCCCTACCATCCAGTGCTGACCTGCAATCTTTCTTGAATTTGAGTGGTTTAGAGGAGCCTCTTATCTTAGTAATTTTGCTGGTGGATTTTTGAGAAGCTATGCAGACTGCTAAATTTTCTCCACCAAACACTGATGAACTTCCTATTGTATTATTTTTACATACAATTAGGTAAGCATTCTCCTAGTGGGTTTGGTGGAAGCAATACTTTCTCCAGGCCAGTTCATGTTAAGTAACCCATATTCAGGATTTATTTTGGAGTTGGGAGGGATTTACATTTCAGTTTCGCTGGTATGAATTTGTGAATATCATGTGACTTGTTCAATCTCAGGATAATCGGCCCCTTATTTTTGTCAAATGGATTTATAATGCAAGTGTCCTGTCATTCTCTGTAGAAGGGGACAAAGAGTTCTTTTTTGGGTTGGCAACAGCACCAGCGCACGTTGAAGACAGGCTCCATGATGCCTGGCTCCAGTTTGCAGAAAATAATCCTTGCGACAAATCAGCGTCACAGCAAGGCCTGCAACCAGCGGATCCACTACTGGGTTCTGCTACTGGTGATGGTGGATCTCAGCAAGCTCCATTACCTGGCAGGGAAGTTAATAGGACCATAAGAAGAAAGAAGTCTCTTAAAATAGCTATGGAAGCAAAAATTAGAGGATTTGAGAAGTACATAGAAGAGGAAGAACCTGTACCAATTGAAGAATGTCACCATAACGTTGCTGCCTGGCACAATGTTCCGCATCCGTAAGCCCAGCACTTTAAATATCAATTTTGGAAAATCTAAGAGCGGGGTGCATAGGAAGGTATATGTTGTTATGTCTAGTTCAACCCGTATTCAAAATCGTAACAATCTAGGGTGGCTAAATGAACTCTTTCACCCTTACAGCCTATCTAGCTCTTCCCACAATAACTTTTTCTTTTGTAAGTATCAATTACGTTTATCACACCCAAAAACTACCACATAATATTTTTTATCATTGACTAGAGAATAAACGGATTATTTAAATTACATTTCAGGGAGGAGAGGCTAAGGTTTTGGTCTGATCCGGATACGGAATTGAAACTGGCTAAAGATACTGGTGTCCGTGTCTTCCGAATGGGAATAGATTGGACAAGAATAATGCCGGAGGAGCCTGTCAATGGGCTTAAAGACTCTGTAAGTTTGTTGCTGACCAAGGCTCTATAATGTCATTTCTATGCCCAAAACATGCATATAATATCATCTTTGCACGCATAATACCTTGGAATATACATACATGTAAATCTACAAATAGGTTACTTATCTTTTGATGTGTTGTAAGGACATGTGAATCTTTGCTTTGCAATACAAATGAGGTAACACTGGAGGTCATTTAATTATCATGCTTTCTCTTGTGTTGGTAAACTTACAAAATTGAGTTGCTTCATATTCTTTCTTAGGTCAATTTCGCAGCATTGGAACGATATAAATGGATTATCGGTAGGGTTCGCTCCTATGGAATGAAGGTCATGCTAACTCTATTCCATCATTCACTGCCACCATGGGCTGGAGAATATGGAGGATGGAAGCTGGAGAAAACCGTTGATTATTTCGTGAAATTTACCAGGTTATACTTCCTGTCAGTGATAGATTCAAAAGTTAATATCATGAGTAAGATTATTATTTGTTTTGTTTTATGGGGTTTTAGCTTCCCTATGCCTTTTCTCATCCCTATTCACTTTATGTAACTAATTGCATGTTGAAAGATCTTGGTGGGAATTCATAGATATTCTTGTAGGTATGGCTTCATTTCTCGTGTATGTCATAGCTTGAACATAGTGGAACTCTTTACTCTCCTTTGAAGCCGTATAGAGGGAAAATTATTTATCGGGTCTTTTTCCTATTGTTTCTTTTTTAAGAGGTAGTAGTGTGACCATCATTTAGCTAATAATAATATTTGCTTTTGGGGGTATGTAGTTAGTAAGTTGATGCATGATTAGACAATGAGGAAGTCTTAGAAAGTGTTACACTGCCTCAACTAACCGAAAAATGTGTCTTAATTAAAATCAATTAATTGCACATAAAATATATACGAAATAATGCTAACAATAACCACTGGTTTTCTGAGTTCTTAGTCCAAGATGTTGTCCAAGATCTGATGGGATCAATTGTACACTGGAGTGTTTAGAGTTACTGGAAAAGTGAGGTCAGAGGATTGAAACTTGGTACTAGAACCCGGAGGATTACGTCTCCCATTGGCTGCGTAGCTGAAAATTTGGTAGAAATTTTTTGGCTCTATCCCTTAGATTATTCTCATTTATAGGCCATCCCACAGGAGGCTTGATCTTGAGGAAGGGCATGTTGATAGAAAAATTCAGACATTTCCAATTTATGCAATTTCTGTTGCTGCTGCAAATTCTTTGATAGCTGGTTTTGGCGATGTTGTGCCTTAGAACTCCAATATTCCTTTCCTTCTGCTTTAGATGCAATATGTGATCATCAAATGTACAATGAAAGACCAACTGACATGTCTATTGAAATAATACTGCAAACTCAAATAACACAATTATAAGTCCACATTGTTTGTGTCATCTTTTGGTACACTCTCTTTGACCCTTTTCAGTTCCCCATGGATGATTTTGACATAAGATTGTTGTATATCATCTAAATTCTTAATTCTGGTACATGATGAGGGAAAACTGGTGCAATTTTTGGTTTGCAAATTTTTTTATTTTTAATTTCTAATTGGCAAATGCCTTATTACATTTTGCCTTGTACACTTAATGTCTGTAAAATTTTTCGTGGGGATACTCATATTTGGCCCATCACTTCAGTGAACTCTTTTTACTGCTCTTTCTACTTTGCAGGCTTGTTGTTGACTGTGTATCAGATATGGTAGACTACTGGGTAACATTTAATGAGCCCCACGTCTTTTCTTTGCTCACTTATTGTGCGGGTGCCTGGCCTGGTGGACATCCTGATATGCTGGAGGCTGCCACTTCTGCTCTACCTACTGGTGTATTCAAGCAAACCATGCATTGGATGGCAATTGCGCATTCGAAGGCTTATGAATATATACATGAAAAAAGGTTTCTCTGCAAACCTATCAGATTCAGCATAGCCATAAACAGATGTGAAAAGTCATACTTTCTTGTCTTGTTTGTTTATATCTAAAGTCTATATTGTGGTGTGTAGCTGTGTAAAAAAAGCCATTACTCATTACCCACCGTTGCTCTGCGAAAGCTAGGTTTAGGAAGGGTAGACTAGCTGCTAACTTATCCTATAACCAAGTTTTTACCGCATGCATCAATGGTCCCATAAGTGCATCATATGCCGGTTTATTCAGAGCTACTGCATGGTGTGTGAGACCTATATGTGCATACATGCATATAAGTCCTGGTTGCCCACCTTTTAGGTTCGACAATGGGTGTACTGTGGTCGTACCAAATGTGATGGTTTCGGCTATCATAATTGATGATTCTCAAAAGCTGCATTTATACTTCTACAAAGTATACCCTACTTCCCGCACAGTATCTCCCCCCCAACACCAAAGAAAAAACAAAAAAGAAAGAAAAAGAAAACAAGTCCAGGATGGCCCAGCTGCGCCATGGGAACAAGATAAAAGGAAAAAATAATGGAAAGTAGAATGTCGTTTTTTGCAGGTATTGTTTTTTCCCCTTTGTTTTTTGTTTGGGAATGGGGATTGTGAAGTGATAGAATTGTCAAGATTGGTCTCTGAGTTTTTTTTGCTTTGGGGACCATTTACATCCAACCCTATAAAGTGTAGGGTTGTAATAAGAATTGACCTTATCGGGTTGGCTTATGATGGCCTTGGTCATAGGCTTGTTTGGATCGACTTTAGAGATGAATTAGCCAGGTTTGATTACAATTTGAAGTTTGTCAATTCATTGAGCACTCTCGATAAGCTAATAGTATTTTTGGATTATCTAAAAACCCAACTACCCAAGGTACTCGAACTGGATTCAAGATCTGTTTGAATAGAAGCTCAATCAAAGGAACATTCCTACAAAGGGCCAGGCTTCAGTTTGGAGATTTCTACTTATCAAGGCAATTATGAACAATGCATAATCATCTAAAGCCCTACTTAATGGACTCTTTAACATTTATGTCCACCTACCTTTTGGTTGCTTATAGACCATCAGTTTTGCCCACTAACAAGTAAGATAGTTTTGTTTATAATTACTATTTACAAATTTAGTTTTGTTTCTAATAACTATTCACAAATTTCAGTTGATCTCTAATTGTTACCGTTGTACTGGACCAATTTTTGCTTCTGGCAGCATGATATCGGATTCAATTGTTGGAGTTGCACACCATGTCTCTTTCATGCGCCCATATGGCCTCTTTGATGTTGCTGCTGTTACACTGGCTAATTCATTGACTCTCTTTCCATATCTGGATGATATCTCTGGCAAGCTGGATTTTATAGGAATAAATTACTATGGCCAGGTTATTTACTACTTTGACACAAACACTTACTTTGTTATTCCAGCATAATTCAGGCATATAAATCTTAATACTTTTTGTTCGTCAGGAAGTGATCTCTGGCACTGGACTGAAGCTAGTAGAAACTGATGAGTACAGCGAATCTGGGCGTGGGGTATATCCTGATGGCTTGTATCGCATGCTGCTTCAGTTCCATGACAGATACAAGCATCTAAATGT
This sequence comes from Ilex paraguariensis, assembly GCA_963454935.2. Classification (NCBI taxonomy): domain Eukaryota; kingdom Viridiplantae; phylum Streptophyta; class Magnoliopsida; order Aquifoliales; family Aquifoliaceae; genus Ilex; species Ilex paraguariensis. The sequence goes on from CAUOFW020010057.1 coordinate 602,698, forward strand.
ACCCTTTATCATAACTGAGAATGGTGTTTCTGATGAGACAGATTTAATCCGACAACCTTACTTGTTGGAACATTTACTTGCAATCTATGCTGCTATGACAATGGTTTAAACTCTAAGCTTCACTTTTCAGTTCCCCTGGAATTAAAAAATCTGTTAGGAGTTTCAAGAACTCACCCACCTGAAATTATTTTACAGGGTGTTCCTGTGCTTGGTTACCTGTTTTGGACTATTTCTGATAACTGGGAGTGGGCTGATGGGTATGGTCCTAAGTTTGGACTTGTAGCAGTTGATCGTTCCAATAATCTTGCACGGATTCCACGTCCTTCATATCATTTGTTTTCCAAAGTAACAACTGTTGTCTCTGGTTTCTCACTTTTCCATTTTTTTCTTTCTCATTATACTTACTCATTGATACTGTAGCTGGGAATTTGATTTCAGGTGGCGACCTCAGGTAAGATCACACGGGGAGACAGGAAACATGCATGGAATGAACTTCAAAGAGCTGCTAAAGAGAAGAAAACAAGGCCATTCTATCGAGCAGTCAATAAACATGCTTTAATGTATGCTGGTAAGATGTGCATTGAACTTCTTTTATTTCCTTATTGCAATCTTACGTCATATGTTATCTGGTTTTTGATGGTTCTTGGGATAATATTGATAGACTTTTCCGGCCCCATACTGGTTTCCAGATAGTTCCTTGACTGTATCCCTATTTAATTTTTGAGTGAGATCCAAGGGCGAAGCTTGTGCAGGATTGGAGGGCATGCAACCCCCCTTTTTCTGGCTCCACAAAAGAAAAACAAATTCGGAAAATAGAAAACTCCAAAAATCTCCTTTTGGAATCCACTGCTTATGACTTTGACAACTTAGAGGACCTGATCTCAAAAGCAATGTGATTTCCCCCTCCTTGGCTCTTGTATTTGTGTCATGGTTCAAGGTCGCGGTATTGATCATCAACTCAGAGAGTTCTGAAATATAATGATCGCAGTGCGGTATTGGGCAATACGACTTAAAATTAAATTTTGAACATGACAAGAGATTCAAATCATACCGCGGAGCCGCGGAATTAGCTTTTGGTGACAATAACTTGGTGACCTGGGATTGACCCGGATACAACTCAGATGACTCGGCTAAGTTGTATGAGATGCGGAGTTTATACGTATCGTGTAACGGTATAGTTTCCAAAGGTGCAGAATTGGAACAGTGTAATCAATTTTATCTGCTGCTAGAACCAATAAAGCCAGTCATTTGACACTTTGCTAGTTGGTTCACAAGCAACATATTTCTGATGCTGGATCATTAGCACAAGCTGGGTGTAGCAGAGGTTCACTCACTGTTTGTGCTTGAGAATTTGGAGATATTAGAAATAATAGTTAACGTAGATATTGAGAATTCTGTTACTAGTCTGGATCATCTTCCTTTATATGTATACCAATATACCTTTGTCCCCATTGAAGGTAATTTCTGGTAAATCAAACTTCTTAGTATTTTCAACATTGGCATTAGTTGTTTGACCGAAAAGGGTTTATTTTGTAATTATTGTTTTTAAAATCATGTCAGTCATCACACTTGCTTGCTTTCCAAGTAAATGGCACAGGAGCAGAACAGCCATATCAGGACAATAATTCCTCCAGCAAATTTGAAGACCTTTTATTGTTCTTATGGTGTTCAAATTTCATTAATTTGTATAAACTCGCAAATTATCTTTTCTTAATAGAGGTACTACATCTTTCTTTCACAGGTGGAATTGATGAGCCCATATGGAGACCATATGTTGAACGGGATTGGCGCTTTGGACATTATGAGATGGAAGGTCTGCAAGACCCATTCAGCCGCATCTCACGATATATCCTGCAGCCTCTCTCCTTCAAAAGAAAAGAAAAACCTCAAACTGATTTTGATGAATTGGTCCTTCAGCCACTTGAATCAAGCCTCTGATTTCTTATCCATGCAGTTAGTAGTTAATAGACATCCCTGTAAATTTCCACCAAGCATGTTCAAATAAAGGTAACATCAACACCAGTGGATTTTATTCTAAGTAACTTATGTCCTGGATTCCTTATATTATGGCACAATCCTTAATAATTCTGGATGAATGTTACTTCCCTTGGCACCCTATGTGGCGTGTGCTACTTCATCTAAATTATAAAGGTTGTCCCCGTCCGAACACCGTTTTCAGATCATTTTGCTTTTAATGGCAGGCCAATCAGTTGTTGATTCTACTTTTGTGAGATCTCATCTTTTGGTGGGTATTAAAAGGGACTCCTTTCTGCTAAGCAAACTTTTTCAAAGCCCTACACAAAAACAGTATTATGTAAGGTTTTGATTGTTTGTGAGACATTAACTTACAATTAGGATCTCTGGACTTCCAATACGGTGCTGCTTACACATGAAAGTTCGCATTTTACATGTTTCATCTTCTAAGCTGTATTTTAGCTTAATGTATCTGTTTGTTGTATGAAACATTTCCTTGAATCCTATTGCAGATATATAAGGGGCAGATAGCTAAATTGCTGCAGCAAGGATGTGCTTAAGTTCTTGCAAGCGAAGTTCCCGATTGATCTTTTAATTTTACCGAGATATGTAAGCAATTTGATGGGAAGATGGGAGACGCCCACGCCCTCTTAGTCGACGAGAAAGGAGGTCCCACTCTCAATCCCACACTTGTAATCTCAAATGCAATTTGCGGCCTCATATCCATATTCGCCCCCCTACATTACTTCACAGATTGGTTTTCTTTTCTTCGATTGAACATAATTGATGTACATAAACATGACTGTTCATTACATATTTGGAACTCATACTCATTTAAGTTTATAGAAGGGGAGGTCATTAGGCATGTCAAACGTGTCGAGTTAAACGGGTGACGTGCGAAAAATATGTAAATTTATACATGACCCGTTTAATAAACGGGTGAAAAATCTCAACACAAACACGAATCGTTTAATAAGCGGGTAATATGACATGACTCGTTTGACTCATTTAATTTTAATTTATTATTATATTTTTTGTGACTCACTAAATTAAAAAAAAAATTATGTGGCTATCACTAAAAATAATATATATATTTTTTGTGGCTGTCATTAAAAAAAAATTTGTCTAATTTTTTAAAATAATTATTAATTTTATTTAAATAGATAAACGGGTTCACAATATTCACCCGAACACGACCCGTTTATTAAACATATTTGATAAATCAATTCGTTTATTACCCGAATTCGTTAAAGTCTTAACCAAGCTCGTTTAATTTGTGTTGTGTCCGACTTTGACAGGCGTAGAGGCCATTAATATTTCTATTAGGATACTTTAATTTTTTTTTTAATCCAATGTGAGATTTCAACACATACAAGACCAACCGGTCACCAAGTACACATTGATGGACTTGTTATTTTACTAAAAGTAATGTTATAGTAGTCAAATTTATTGACCAAATATCCATCTCAAATGAAATAACATTATATTATTTGAAGTCTTTATTAGAACCTAAATGACATGACATCAAATAAAAAAATACAAGTTAACTGTCATATCATTTGAGATAAATATTTGATTCTAAAATTTGATCACTATGACATTACTGTTCTACCAAACAATAGTAGCACACTTAAACATGGCTTCTCTTCTTCAAGGGTATTGCTCCTCTGAAGCCCGCTATCGAAAGCCAAAGGAAAGTGGGTAAGTTTTCTATCTTCCCTTTTATTATATATATTTTATTTGTTTACTCTCTCCCCTTACCAATCACTCATCGTTAGGAAGAAGGCTGCATGATCACTTACAGTGTAAAGGACACTGTATTGCCAGATCGAGTCCTGATTGTGATTTGACCAGGTGAAGGGTTGTCCATGTAGATTTCACTCAAGATGAACCAAAAGATAAACTGCTTGGCCTGAACACCTGTTAGCTGGGTGACCTTTTTGGGGCTAACATAGGCGGTGATGACATAGTCAAACCAGATGAGCCTACCCCCAATGTCTTCAATTCTGTGCACTCCCTTCTGCCTCTGTCTAATCCACACAAACCCAGTTTTTCTCTCGTACCGAAATTCTTCTATATTTTGGAGGGGTATTAGCCATTCAGAGAACCCCATTTCTGTCAACAACAAACCGACCTTCTCTCTGCATATTGCATCTCCATAATAAACCTCAGGCATCTCTTTACTTATTCTCTACCCCCGTCTCCCTCTCTCCGTGTATGTGTATATGAAGATTTCAAGGAGATATATAGATACACGAAATGCATAACATAGTAGAATATATTCAGATTTTAGTTTTGATGGCTGTCTATATTTGGATTCATTGCTCATGTTGCTTGTACCTTAAAATACTGAGGCACCTGATGCTGTGATAATACGAGGATGTGTAAGCTTTGATAATGCAAGGATGGCACCTGATGCTCATGTTGCTTGTACCTTAAAATACTTTGGCACCTGATGCTTTGATAATACAAGGAAGGCCATGGAAGTGTAAGCTTTTAACAAGATGCTTTGATAATACAAGGAAGGCCATGGAAGTGTAAGCTTTTAACAAGAACAGTAAAAAGTCAAAGTTCTGATGTTGTGTCGTGTGATGGGACATTTTCGAAATATTTTGAGATAAAAGACACGTGTCTTCGGTGTCATTAATCTTTGTTATCGAGATCACGTACTTATCGGGTCACAAGTCCTCTCTCCTCCCGAGGTACTGATCATGAGGATCGAGTGGCATCCAGTACGTTTTTATGTACCGACACGTACCCTCGGTCTGATATGGTACATCGATCGCTAGACCTCTCCCTCTCGGATTCAAGATGTACCTATTCCTCGGTTCCGAGATGTACCTATTCCTCGGCTCCGAGATGTACCTCTTCCTCGGCTCTAAGATGTACCTCTTCCTCGGTACCAAGATGTACCCCCCTCATCCAGGATGAAGTTCTCTGCTTCAGCAGAGGCTATTAATGCACTGGTCACTAGCCTAGGCTAAACTAGGTTAGCTATCATGACCTCGTCTTACACAATTGGTGTCAAAAGGCACAGGAAGGCAGGACCCACAGCTAATGGGGAATGGACGCGTGACATATTGTGTCACATCAGAGACAGAAAGATCTCATGATCTTGCTGACACGCGACTTGGAAAAACAAACATTTAATTACACCATTCCCTTGATGAGACTGCATTCAATGCGGTAAGGCTCGGAAGTGAAAGACAATAAATGTCTCTAAGGCTGGGCATTTATTGCATCCTCCCCGAGAGGAGCTCATTGAACCGTCGGCAGGCCGATGACACAGTCTTGATTGCTCGGGGTCTCGAGCAGTTAAAAGAGAAGACATTTCTCATAGGAATCAGTGCGCACGTTGCCTGTATCTAATGATCACCTACTGACCACACTGACAGCAATCATGAGTATTTGAAGTATAAATACTCTTCACTAAAGGCAAGGAAAAGGAGGTGAAACTTTTGCTACAAATTATACTCAGTGTTTTCTTCTTCCTCTCTCTCAAAAATTGACTTGATTGTCGGAGGGGATATGCCGAAAAACACTTCGGCGCCCTTCTAACTTATTCTTCTTTGTTACAGGAACCTTTCTTCAGCCTTACTGGATCGTTCCTTTGATCCGCGAGGATCTCCCATTACCGTTCCAGGTTACCACCGAATCTCACAGGCTGTTCCAAGCAGCGTGGTTGACCACTCAACTGACTCACTCGAGTTCACCAAGGGAGAGATCTGTTCTCGTTTTTATATTGTGCAAGATCTAGCACGCACATCATATAACTCACATTATTTAGTCTCTCCCAAAAAAAAAAAACCCAATAGGATTGATTAGTTTAATAGCTATACAAAGAACTCATATTAGTGAGTTTCTCTCAATAAAAAAAAAAAAAAAAGTGGGATTGATTAGTTTAAACAGTTATGTGAATCATTATCAAAACATTCAGTTATATTTCTATGTATTAAATGAGACACCACCACTAAACTAGTGGTTGAGTTCCTTACGGTGCCCTTTTTAGGATCTTTTTGACTCCTACGAGGATTTTGTTGTTTTTATTGTAGTTGTGTAGTGCAGGGTTAGGTTATGATAGGAGTCGATTTTTGGGAGTGTTTCTGGTTAAAACTATTAATTGTTCAGGTGAGGCGGGTTTAGAGTGAATCTTAATAGGTTTGTGTCAAAAAATATTCTATTTATATATAATTTTTTTATTAATTTTTATTCAATGAATCACGTTATATTAGATTTATAGAGTATATGAATTATATATAATTAGTATATAAACGATTCGTTTTTAATTAACTTTACTCATATTCAAATAATTTATTAATTGTGTCATATTGTATCGGGTCTACTCATTTATAAAATGGGTGGTTTAAGGAAAACTTAAACTTTCTAATTACAGGTCAGGTTGGGTTAGGTCTATTCGTTTATTAAAAAATAATTTAAAAAAGATTCATAACTTTTTAATTCCGAGTTATGTTCATGTTGTGCTATATTTTAACATTTCTACTTGCGGTTCTCACGGTATAGGCTCCACTGATGGACTTTCCTCGTAGATTTGGGCTGTTATGGTTATATTAATTGGGGTTTCAACCCAATTACCCCTCGAACTAATTCCATCAATCTTGTAACTAATTACACATAATTATTCCATGTGCCCACCAGGAATTGATTTTCTAATAACCAGACCCAATTGAATTTTTAGGTCAGATGTCCTGAAAAAAATTGATTTGAGTAAGGAATGAATTTTTCAATCCAACGGATCAAATTGGATTGAAACAATACAATCTGATCGATTTTAGACCGAGTGACAGTCCTTCGTTATGAGGAATCATATGATGCTACTTCTCTCTAGTCACATTGATTTCTTTTTTTCCTGAGGAAGTGTATGATGCTATTATTCTTGTTTTCTTCTATTGTTCCTAAATGGGCCCCATTTGTTGGTGATTATGTTAAAATTACGAAATAATGTGTGTGCGCGCGTGTGCTAATGTATTGTCAAGTTTAACATATAAAAAAAATGCACAATAAAGAATGGCCCAACAAAGTCGCATGTTATTGTTCCGCCCGAGAGGGAAGCATTTTTTTTTTAACGGTCAAAAGTGTGCATGTTAATTTACTCACATCTCGATTAATTTTTCCTTTGGTTCGATTAAAGATAGATCATTCACGTCAAAACTATGATATTCATGAGGGATAAACTCCTCGTGACCTAACTCCAAAAGAGTTATCAAGATTTTAATTTAGAACATCTGAATTTATATCTCGTTTTTGTTACCACTTAAACTATCCACTTGAATTATCTAGCAAACGTTTTGTTTGACAATTTTTTGATGTTAAATAGCTGCCCCATATCTGTGTGAATCAAATGCTTATACAAAAAAAAAAGATTTATATGGCTAAATTTTAAAATAGTCAAAAAAAAAAAAATATAGATACCATAAAAGTTTTTAATACAAATAAATTGGGTAATACACTACAATCTAAAACATCAACACTCCTAAAGGCATCTCCAATGTTGACTTAAACTTGAACTCAATTTTGAGTAAAAAAATGAGCAAAAAGTTTGATTTGGTACAAGACATTCTAATGAACAACTTTAAATTTAAAGAAGAACAAACTCAAATTTAAAGGAAAGTGAAATATGACAATTGAATCTTTTAAAAAAGTGAAATCTGATCATTAAAAATTTAAGTCTGTCTTGATTTGAGTAAAGAGTTGAGTATTTCTTCATTTAGTACATGTTTAAGTTAAATACTTGAATTTGTTTTTAAACTGTTTTTACTTAAATTTAAATTTGAGTAAGAGTTTGAGTAAGGAGTGGAGATGACCTAATGGTCCTTTTTTTCTCCGAAATATACTCTAACCAACTCAAGTCACGGTTGTAATTGTTGAACTCGACGGTATACTTGGCACAAGCCTAGACACATGTAATAAATAAAAGTATTACAGGCATACAAACTTTAGGAGGTCTCTCCGTAATATTTCAAATGTTAGAGAGTTTGAGTGATTAAATGATAAACTTCAGGGGTCGGAATGTAATTCTCCCTAAATTGAAAAAAAATCAAGAAGTTAGGTGTATACTCCCAAAAAAATGTTAAATTCAACCTTGAAATTACCAAATGCCCCATTGGGTTAGTTGTACCAATGGCCTATGAGGTTTGCCACTTGTTGTATTTTCATCTCTAAAGTTCTAATTTCATCAATTTTATCCTTTATATTAAAACATTGACTCATTTTGGTCCTTATCTCTAGGGGCTGTCCAAATAATAAATAGAAAATATTATTTGCCTGGCACATGAGGAGATTAAGAGGCATTTTTAATATTTTATAACTATTTATATGTCCAAACATAATTATTCTTCATGTGTACATTAAACATGAACCTAAACACCCACCTCCTTTTTTTTTTTTTTCTCTTCTCTCTCCCCCTCTCTCTCCCTTATTACTGCGTCTCCACCCCTAAACCCAACACATCTCTCTCTATCTCTATCTCTATCTCTATCTCTATCTCTATCTCTATCTCTCCCTCGTTACTGTGTCTCCACCCCCAGACCCAATACATCTGTCCTTTGGAAATCCTAAAACAAACACAAACACAAACACAACACAAAATCACAAATACACACTCACAACACAAATCCACATTCACACATACCTACATGGATTCAAACCTTGATTTTCCAAGACCTTCATGGGCAATCAAGCCCAATTCTTTCCACAATCTCGGCTTTGATCTCTAAATTTGGGGGAGTTGCAGTGGACGATACTTGGAGTTGTAGTGGGCAATGTTTCTGAGCTCTGCGAGAGAGAGAGAGATTTTTGATTGGGGATAGGGTTTATACCCTTGTTTTTCTTGCACTAAAAACACACGCAGAGAGAATGAGAGAGAGAGAGAAAGAGTAATGAGTTCGTCGAGGTGGTGACAATTACAATGGTTGTCAGTTTTGTCGTTGCCCTTACCGTTGTCGTCGCTGGTGCAGTTGAAGTCGTTGGTGCCATTGAAGAAAGATTATTTTATAGAGTTATATATCTATATAATAAAATAAAATTGAGTTTGAATTTTGGAGATAAAGACGAGTTCAGATCATTTTGAGACAAAACATAAATATATCTAACGGACAACGTAATCCCAACATAAAAGACGGTTTATATCATCTCATAAATACTGATCTGATGGTCTATAATGAATACTGATTTTTGTTTTTCCGCTTACCAACATTTCATTTTTTAATTATTAGGGTTTTTAACTTTCTCTAAATCTCTCTTCCTCATTCCTTTATCGCCTCAAAGCCAATTTTCTTGACTCACGCCTTTCTTTCTCCTCTGAAATCTATCCTGCCTTCCAAACTCATCCTAAAATCTCTCTCATGGAATCCATCTCAATCTCATTTCTGCCTCTCTCTCCCAATCTCAAATCTTCTGCCAATCTCAATTTTGAATCCCGTAATCTCACGCCTCTATCTCTTTTATGCTTACCCTCTCTATTCCCCGAAACCCCTGTCTTTTAAACTCAATATTCACCCCAAACTCATCCCCCATATCTCTCATGCCTAGCTCTAAACCACCAAACGATTGCCACTGTCACCCACTGCTCTTTCTCATGCCCAGTTCTCTCTCACATCTAGAGCTCCATCGTTATCCTTTTCTGTGAAGCAAAACCATTGCCAAACGACAACCACCTCCACCCACTGCTCAACATCCAGAAGTTGCCCAAGTATCTCAGTTTTTTTTCTATTTTTTCTCATCCCCTTTACACCGCTGCTCATCTTTCTCTCTGTTTGTTTGTCTCTCAACTTCTCTCCCACTCCGTATCTCTCTATTTCTCTCTCTCTCCTGATTGTATAGGATATATACAACGAACAACACACTTAGGACATACACCCTACACACACAATATGTTTAACAAAATGCCCCAAAACACTAGGTTTTTAATGTTGAATGGTGGGTATGTTGGTTTTGGGTTTAAGATAATTGTCGAATTCTGATTTTGGTCTTGAGTGAATTCTGTAGTTGTTGATTCAATTTTTGTTGATATATTGAAACACCAGATTTTTAATGTTGAATGGTGGGTATGGTTTTGGGTTTGAGATAATTTTCGATTTTTGGTTTTGACCTTAAGTGAATTCTATGGTTGTTGATTATAGATTCCAAAGAGAGGATTGATGCTAATCTAGAGAACTTTGTATATGATTTTCATAATTACACCTTTTTGTGCCAGGCACTAAGTACTCATTTGGGTGCTGGATTTATTTTCGATAGTGTGTTGATTCAGCTTGCACAAGTCGCTAGCTCTGTTATCATCAATGGTGTGTATCTAGAAACTCATTGTATTCATATTACTATTCTGAAATTGGAAGCATGGTCCGGAAAGCATTTTTTCACCTTTATTTTCAATCAACTTATTTGGAATTTCCTGCATATAAGAAAACTTTGGTGGGCTTCTTTCTTGAGTGTTATTGGTGAACAACCTTCCTACTTTGTCATTATATGGTTAGATGATTAAATATATTATGGGTTTAGTCATTCTTTTGTTTAGTTTTTGTATTACGGGTTTTGTATTTAATGACAAAATGCTTAAAGATTTGCTTTAATGAACAGAACTCAAATCATCAGTCTAGCAATGCAACAAAAGTTGGTACACGAACATTAGTTTTGTACATCTTTGATTCTTTCTGGGGAGTTTCTTACTACTTGTTGTTAGCTAGTCTTTATAATTGTTAGATTTTTTTGACAATTTCTTAGGGGCAATGGTAGTACCAGTAACATTGTGGTCAAATTGGGTTAATATTTGCTTGGTAATTTATTGTATGTGTTTTCAATGTGTTTGAGTCGGCTACATAATTTTTTTCAAAACGGTTAAAATGTTTTTATTTTTTAAGTAACCGAAATAATGTACAAAAATAAAATTTTAATTTCCGTAAAAAAACCCATGAAAATGCAACAAATGACAACTTTTAGGGACTATTCGAGTAATTTACCCATACCCCATTCTCCTATTTGTGAAACCTGCTCATAGTGTTGTTGCATATGGGATCGTCTAATCTTCTGATAACTTTGCTGACTCAATGGACGGACTGGTGTTGAAATCTTCTTCAACTACTCATCATCTCTCTCCGAGAACAGCAAAATTGACTGCGAATCGAAGTTGTTGCTTGGTTTCTGCAAATGGGTACTCTTCTTTCTCACCATTTTCTTCGCAGAAGCCCCCACCTAGGCTTAGGACCTCAGTGATTGTAGTGGCCAACAAGGACAAGAAGAATAGGAATAAGAAGAAGGATGATACGCATAGGTTTGTACCCAAGCCAGACGAAGCCACTGGCCCTTTCCCTGAAGCTGTCTTGCTTAAAGAGGTTCATTTCTACTACAAAGACGCTTATATATGTATAAATATTCGCATATGCATGTGTGTGTTTGTGTTGGGGGTGGGGGGTTTTGTATGTGTATATGGATGTAAGAGTTCTCGTCCAGGGTTTTGGATATTTACTTGTTGATTGTGCAAATTCTGGTAACACTATGAGCACCATAACCACTGGTGAAACCCTAGGATAATAAGTGGGTGTGGTTTTTATTTGGGTTTCTCAAAGATAAGTATAGATACTGCGCTGTTTAGGAGGAATTTTGTGAAATAGGGATTCAATAATGAACAAGCCTTGTGAGATATATANCTTTATTTTCAATCAACTTATTTGGAATTTCCTGCATATAAGAAAACTTTGGTGGGCTTCTTTCTTGAGTGTTATTGGTGAACAACCTTCCTACTTTGTCATTATATGGTTAGATGATTAAATATATTATGGGTTTAGTCATTCTTTTGTTTAGTTTTTGTATTACGGGTTTTGTATTTAATGACAAAATGCTTAAAGATTTGCTTTAATGAACAGAACTCAAATCATCAGTCTAGCAATGCAACAAAAGTTGGTACACGAACATTAGTTTTGTACATCTTTGATTCTTTCTGGGGAGTTTCTTACTACTTGTTGTTAGCTAGTCTTTATAATTGTTAGATTTTTTTGACAATTTCTTAGGGGCAATGGTAGTACCAGTAACATTGTGGTCAAATTGGGTTAATATTTGCTTGGTAATTTATTGTATGTGTTTTCAATGTGTTTGAGTCGGCTACATAATTTTTTTCAAAACGGTTAAAATGTTTTTATTTTTTAAGTAACCGAAATAATGTACAAAAATAAAATTTTAATTTCCGTAAAAAAACCCATGAAAATGCAACAAATGACAACTTTTAGGGACTATTCGAGTAATTTACCCATACCCCATTCTCCTATTTGTGAAACCTGCTCATAGTGTTGTTGCATATGGGATCGTCTAATCTTCTGATAACTTTGCTGACTCAATGGACGGACTGGTGTTGAAATCTTCTTCAACTACTCATCATCTCTCTCCGAGAACAGCAAAATTGACTGCGAATCGAAGTTGTTGCTTGGTTTCTGCAAATGGGTACTCTTCTTTCTCACCATTTTCTTCGCAGAAGCCCCCACCTAGGCTTAGGACCTCAGTGATTGTAGTGGCCAACAAGGACAAGAAGAATAGGAATAAGAAGAAGGATGATACGCATAGGTTTGTACCCAAGCCAGACGAAGCCACTGGCCCTTTCCCTGAAGCTGTCTTGCTTAAAGAGGTTCATTTCTACTACAAAGACGCTTATATATGTATAAATATTCGCATATGCATGTGTGTGTTTGTGTTGGGGGTGGGGGGTTTTGTATGTGTATATGGATGTAAGAGTTCTCGTCCAGGGTTTTGGATATTTACTTGTTGATTGTGCAAATTCTGGTAACACTATGAGCACCATAACCACTGGTGAAACCCTAGGATAATAAGTGGGTGTGGTTTTTATTTGGGTTTCTCAAAGATAAGTATAGATACTGCGCTGTTTAGGAGGAATTTTGTGAAATAGGGATTCAATAATGAACAAGCCTTGTGAGATATATACATATCTAGTAAATATTTGCATATGTGTGAACTCGTGTGTGTGTGTGTGTGTGTGTCTGCAATACAAGTTCTGGTTTCCTAAGTTGTGAGAAATTTTGGGTTTTGGTTGATCTTCACTTTTTTGAATCCAGGTGATAGCATTTTTGGTTGCTAAAATTGTCTCTGTTTATTTCAAGTTCTTAATGGGTAGCTTTCCGTTTGTTTTCTTGATATTTAACTAAGCGGTTACTTCTTTTACTGCTTTGAATATCAGAAAAGAGTTCAAGAAGATGGTAGGCTTCTACCTGAGTTTGCTGATGCCGAGGAGCGTAAGTGATTATTTTTGTTCTGAATATCTTTTGGTTTGTTAAATCTTTATCAGAGTACCTGAGATTGCGGTAGTTGAATTGGTTGTTCATTGCAGGGGAACTATATGAAGCTCTGAATCTTCAGCTAGAAAGTGATCTGAATTTAGAACGAAGTAAGCTCTTTCCTCATAATTCCTACTTTCTTAGAAATTGCAGTAGATTAAGTGGTTAGGGGGGTTTTGAAGGCTTCTGGGAAACTTGCTGTATACCTGTTTACGCTGCATGATAGGTTTACTATTTGGACCTCGAGGATGCCTGGTTTTACTTTTATCTTTCAACCCATTGCCGGCTGTTGGTTTGAAATTATGATGATACAAATACATGGTTCATCTCATTTGCCAAGAAGACAACTAAAAGGAAAGCCAATATGGACATAACATTGGTACCCATATGACTTAATCAAAAGAAATCAAGGATTTGATGGAGATCTTTTTAGTCCAATTTTATTGTAAGATATCAAAATTTTCTTTCTTGCTGCCAAATCGATTACAAAAAAAATAAAAACATTAGAAAATAGGTTATGTTTGTCTATTTCTTGTTCCTTTGTTGCTAGATGCATTTTGGCCTGATGTTATTTTTTTAAGAAACAATTGCTTTATGATAAAGGAAAATTGTTGAAACATGGGTTTGGTTTGCCGAATTAACCTTGTTTCATTTCTCATTTTTCTTGTTTTCCCAGTGCGGCACTATGAAGTGGTTTATTTAATTCATGAGAACCATGTAGAAGATGTTGAGAGTGTAAATACAAAAGTTCAAGGTGAGTTTTCCTTTTGATTGGATGAAACTTCATCAATTTTCCAGTTAATGCTCATTGAATTTTCTGTAGATATTTTCAAATTGTGGGCTGCAAAATCGATAGACTTTTGTCTTATTTTATTATAAATAAATGGATGTTACTTGCCATGAAGAAGAAGAGTTCAGCATAAAAAAAAATGAAAGAAAATGTCCTAGCGAAAACTTGGGTCAATTTTCTTTGTGTTCTTTCTTTTTTATGTATTTTCATAGGCAACATTTTATGTTATATTTCTTTGACCCGTGCCATTTTGTGAGAAAGAAATAATAAGAATTTCTTCTTAATATCCATGATGCAAAATTTTTGCAGACTTTATAAGGGAGAAGAAAGGCAAGATATGGAGATTCAGTGATTGGGGTCTTCGAAGACTGGCGTACAAGATACAGAAAGCCAGGAATGCTCACTATATTTTGATGAATTTCGAGTTCGAAGCTAAATGGATTAATGATTTTAAAAGCATGCTAGACAAAGATGAGAGAGTCATTCGGCATCTGGTGATAAAGAGGGACAAGGCAGAAACAGAAGATTGCCCTCCTCCTCCTGAGTTCCACAGCCTGCGAGCTGGTACGGATGATGAGGAAGAAGATGAAGAGGACGATGTAGAGTACGATGATGAAGAGGATGGCGAAGAAGATTGGGTTGATGAGGGTGAGATAGATATAGCCAACTATAATGATGATGAAGATGGTATTATTTATGTGGATGATGAACCACATGACAACACAGAAAACAGAAATAATAAGCCAAATAGTGCAAGTCATATGGGGAGAAGAAAGATGGAAGCTGAGAAAGTATCTAGGTAGTTTCTTTATTTTTACCATTTGATTTGTATTTTTGGCTTGGGAAAAGATATTAGTGCAGTCTCCTGAAGTTTCATCTTGTAAGTTTGTCTCCCATTCTACTAGAAGAGAATATTTTTATCAAGGTAAGATTGTGTTTGTGATTGTCCATATCGAAACTAAGTCGTAGGGACAAAAAGAAGGCAGACGCTCGGGTCATATCAGCCCGCTGTTTCTTTATCTCGTAGTTCCACTTTTCGATTTTGGAGCAACACCTAAAAAAGTAAGGTTTTAGGGTTAGGAAGTGAGAAGCAGAGTGAAGGTCTCCCCTCGTAGATTAATGCACACCATGAGAATCAGGATTGTAGACCTCAACTGCACAGAGGAGGCAGTGACTTACTACATACTCTTGGACATGGTATTCACTGGATAATTCAATATCTTTCATTTCTTCTATTATCCAAGATACAGTCAAAGCAATCTACTGCTCCCACATACCCTATATTGCTATACAAACACCGGACTAAAACGTTCCATGTAGCAATGTTGGGGCAAATTCCTTCCTCTAACATTCTCTGAAGATAAATATTGGCTTCGTCTAAACCTATCCACTTACAAATCCCATATAAAAGACTAGTGTATACAAATATATTTGGACGCCAGCCTCCAGCTCTCATTGCATCCAGAAATTTAATGGCACATTCGAGCTTACCCTGCTTACAGAAAGCGTTAATTACCATGTTAAATGAGTGAGTATCAGGCTTTATACCCCTGACCAGCATTTTCCCAAAGACCTTTAGAGCCTGCTCAAGCATGCCAACACAACAGAAGCCATAAATTATAGTGTTGTATGTCAATATGTTGAACTCAATTTTCCTGTCCTCCATCTCCATAGTAAGCTCAAATGCCACCTTGAAGTTGTTGTCTTTGAAGAGACCATTCAAAAGCACGTTATAAGTCGTTACATCAGGCAAGCACCCATATTTTTCCATTTGATCAAACAACCTCATTGCCCAAGCAACTCTTCCACTGGCACATAAACTTTTAATAAATGGAGTGAATATAACTGCACTTGGGAAGCAATTTCCCATTACCATATTCTCCACAAGACAATAGGCTTGGTCAAACATTAGATTCCTGCAAAGGGCATCCACCATGCAGGTATAGACTACATCATTAGGATGGCAACCACGTGTTATCATCTTGTTCCACATCTCAGATGCACCAACCAAGTTCCCAGATTTTGCAAACCCGTTGATGAGGGTACCGTAAGTTGTTGCATTTGGAAAGCAGTCACTTCTCTCCATTTGATTAACAATGGATACTGCTTTGCTCATATTCCCAACAGAGCACAGACCATGTATCAGTGTGTTATACGCGACAGTGTTGGGCAAAACTCCCTCCCTGATCATTCGGTCCCAAACATCAAGAGCTTCATACCATCTCCCATTCAAAAAAAACCCTTTTAGTAAGGAAGCAAAGGTGTAAATGTTTGGACTGCTTCCTCTCACAAACATTCTGGCTAGAAGGGCAAGAGACAGCTCAATGCTACCCAAATCAGAAAGAGCATTGATGATGGTTGTGTATGTGAGGACATTTGGGCCAAGTCCGTTTTTCTGCATCTCTTCCATCAACTGAAACGCTTCCTCAACTTTGCCTTCCCCACACAACCCTTTCATCAAAGCATTATAGACAGGCACAATTGGGGTGAATCTCAAGACAATTTCCCTCGCTTCATTCACCTTGCCAAGCTTACACAAGGACGACACAATCGTGGTATAGCTCACTGCATCAGGAGAGCATCCCTTGTTTGACATTTCCACAAGTAACTTATAAGCTCCATCCACCCTATTATTCTTACACAATGCCTTCAAAAGAATGTTATAAGTATACACATTCGGCTCCATCCCATCTTCTTTCATGTTACTATAAATTGGATTAATCATATGAAACCTATTCTCACTAAGCAATGCATCCAATAGGTGATTATAAATCTTAACCGTCGGTTTACACCCAAAATCGTGCATCCGATAAAAGGTTTTCAACGCTTGATCTGCAGCCCCAGCTTGACGATACGAATTGATCACACTAACAAACAAATCTTCGGAGCAACTGATACCCTCCAACTTCATTTGTTGCAAAAGGTATTGAACACCATCCATCTGACCTAGATGACCCAGTTTTTCAACCATCATATGGTATGTCAGAGGGGTGTGTTTGAAAGATCTTGAATTGGATACAGATTTGAAGAACTCTAATGCTACATTGATGTCACGTTCATGACTTAACCTCTTCAAAACATCAGACTCCTTAACTGTGTTTGGGGTTTGTTCATTGTGAGGATTGGAACTGAGAAGTGGGTTTGTATTGAGGACAAAAGGTATTGAGGGTTTGTGGACTTTTAACAGTAGTGAACATCCTCCTTTCAAATGAATTGATTCCAAATTCATGACTCCTAAAACCCGAAACCCATCAAAACTCTCAGAATTATCGAAAACCCAAGATGGGAAATGATCAGAACAATCAAATAAGCAACTGGGTACACTGAAAATACAGGTTTCGGGATTCAGTTGCAAAATTTCTTCTACCAGAAAAAAGAAGACAAGCAAGATTTCAAATTGAGGAAACTATCTCAAAATAAATCTAACTTACAGAGAAGGTGTGTACAGAACGAACCTCAAATGTACTAAAACACCAACAAATTCCTGCCCAGTTTGTTTTGTCTGCACAAACTTTGTGCTGAGCAATGATCTAAGGTCGTTTTGTTTTTCAGTGCTCTGCTCCCCACGGCTCTCAGGCTACACTAGTTAATTGTGATCGTATATCTTACATTGGGCCCTTCAATATTTGCTAAAGCAAATGAAGCCCAGGATTTTAGTTTTGGGCCAAGGGTTTTATACTGGTTGGGTTGGTCTTGGTTGGTTTGGAATAGGGGCCTATAGGCCACACCAGTAAGATTGGACCATTCCTCTTTTCGGCTGGGACTTGGCAAGAGATTTGGTTTACTACATGCCTAAACAAAGACGAGCCCAAAAAGGTTTTCCTTCTTTCAAGTTAGGGATAATTACATTCACTTTATTACTTAACCGTTTAGACTATTTGATATTTGAAATATTACACACAAATTTCTTGAGATTTATATGTGCATAACACTTAGACCGTACCATCAATGTTCGTTAGTAAATTACATCCAAATCTCCTGAAATTTATAAGTATATAATATTTAGAGCTCTCAAATTTAAAATATTACATTTAGACCACTTATTAGTTACAAAGCTAACAAAATCTATTAAACAACCAAATTATCTCAATTAAAGATAAAATATATTCTATCGATTACGATTTAACCCCTTATTTGGTTTTTTAAATTTATTCCAATAAATAGTATAATTGTAATTATGTTTTTTTTTTTAAATTATANAGATCTTGAATTGGATACAGATTTGAAGAACTCTAATGCTACATTGATGTCACGTTCATGACTTAACCTCTTCAAAACATCAGACTCCTTAACTGTGTTTGGGGTTTGTTCATTGTGAGGATTGGAACTGAGAAGTGGGTTTGTATTGAGGACAAAAGGTATTGAGGGTTTGTGGACTTTTAACAGTAGTGAACATCCTCCTTTCAAATGAATTGATTCCAAATTCATGACTCCTAAAACCCGAAACCCATCAAAACTCTCAGAATTATCGAAAACCCAAGATGGGAAATGATCAGAACAATCAAATAAGCAACTGGGTACACTGAAAATACAGGTTTCGGGATTCAGTTGCAAAATTTCTTCTACCAGAAAAAAGAAGACAAGCAAGATTTCAAATTGAGGAAACTATCTCAAAATAAATCTAACTTACAGAGAAGGTGTGTACAGAACGAACCTCAAATGTACTAAAACACCAACAAATTCCTGCCCAGTTTGTTTTGTCTGCACAAACTTTGTGCTGAGCAATGATCTAAGGTCGTTTTGTTTTTCAGTGCTCTGCTCCCCACGGCTCTCAGGCTACACTAGTTAATTGTGATCGTATATCTTACATTGGGCCCTTCAATATTTGCTAAAGCAAATGAAGCCCAGGATTTTAGTTTTGGGCCAAGGGTTTTATACTGGTTGGGTTGGTCTTGGTTGGTTTGGAATAGGGGCCTATAGGCCACACCAGTAAGATTGGACCATTCCTCTTTTCGGCTGGGACTTGGCAAGAGATTTGGTTTACTACATGCCTAAACAAAGACGAGCCCAAAAAGGTTTTCCTTCTTTCAAGTTAGGGATAATTACATTCACTTTATTACTTAACCGTTTAGACTATTTGATATTTGAAATATTACACACAAATTTCTTGAGATTTATATGTGCATAACACTTAGACCGTACCATCAATGTTCGTTAGTAAATTACATCCAAATCTCCTGAAATTTATAAGTATATAATATTTAGAGCTCTCAAATTTAAAATATTACATTTAGACCACTTATTAGTTACAAAGCTAACAAAATCTATTAAACAACCAAATTATCTCAATTAAAGATAAAATATATTCTATCGATTACGATTTAACCCCTTATTTGGTTTTTTAAATTTATTCCAATAAATAGTATAATTGTAATTATGTTTTTTTTTTTAAATTATATTTTTATTTTTGATTTTATTTCAATAAATGACATAATAGAACATAAATTTTAGTTGTAAAACTTAAAATATTTGATATGTTATCTTTGATTGAAATACTTTTTGTCTAAGTATAATATTTTAAAATTGAGGAGTCTAAATATTATATGTCTAAAAAACTTCAAAAGGTCTGAGTGTAATTTATTAACAGATAGACTAACGGACATTGATGCAAGAGTTCAAGTGTTACACGCGTATAAACTTCAGGAGATCTATGTGTAATATTTCAAATGTCAAAGATTCTAAATTATTAAGTGACAAACTTTAGGATGAGTGTGTAATTCTCTATTTGGGTTAATATAAAAACATTTGCCATTTGAATTCTTTAAAAAAGAATGTCCAAAAAAACAAAGGTCTTATTAAAAAGTAATATATTATTTGAACCTAATTTACTGACCTAATGATTCAATTTTATAGAAATAATTAGATTAACATTTTTAATGTTTAATGGAGTCCACAATCAATCCAAATATCACAGTGAATTAAATTAATAAATTGAATAATGTTATTTGGATTTAAAAATCTGACATAATTTGTTGACATAATGACGTGGTTTCATAACAATCATTGGATCAACACTAAGTTCCAATGTTTAATGAAATCTACAATCAATACAAAAATCATAATGAATTATGTTAGTAAATTATGTTAATAAATTAGACTTTAATATTATTGCTCCAATAAATTAGGTCTTAATAACATTGTTCTTAATTAAATTGCAATAGTTCAATACATCTACCACTGATCTCATTTCATTTTAAGCTCAACATTTGATTTGGTGACTCCAATTAATGTAGGCTATATGTGAATGTAAATCCATCTATGAATGGTGGCTAGAGATCCGACACCCGACCCGTCCGAAGTTATTAAAATAAAAAAATAAAAAACAAGCACTTATCATCAACCATGGGTTGTCAAGTTCAAGTTGCCATCATACTCTTTTTGTTCGAAGCCTTACCACACAAAAATGCAAAAGAAATGAGCTACAAAAACGTTTGGATTCAAAAAGAGTGTGGGAGCATCCAAACTCAAATTTGTAGTCTATTAGTTTGGAGCGACATGCTGTCTTTTTCAAACGATGCCAAGTCTCAAGCACCACCTCACCATGCAAGACAATGAAATTTACGTGACCTCCTACACCTTCTCCTTCTCCGAAGTCTGTTGTCTATATTTAGATGAAGTCCCACACCACGTGGAATATGGAACTTTGACTGTGACTTCCCCTTTCCCCATGTGTCACAACTCACTGACACCACACAAAGCCACCCTTATCACTTGTATATACATAGAGATAATTAAGCTGCATGAAAACATAAAAATAGTTCCTCTAGCAGTTCCATTACCATAGAAAGAAAAGCAAAAACAATCTACCAAGCCATGGCATCGTCCACTTCCACCATCACCGCCACCATGATCGCCACCTTCTTTCTCCTCCTCCTCCCCAGCTTTTATGCGGCTGAGATCCTCACAAACAGGAAATCTTCTAGTTTACCCAGATCAGATGTGGATCTGTTGGAGTTTCCTTTGAATTTAGAGTACTTGGAAGCTGAATTTTTCTTATGGGGATCTTTGGGTCGTGGGTTGGATAGAATAGCTCCCAACCTTACCCAGGGCGGTCCACCACCTATCGGCGCCAAGGCTGCCAAATTGGACCCTCTCACTAGGGATATTATTGTCCAGTTCGCATTCCAAGAAGTTGGACACTTGAGGTTCATTTTCATCATCATAGTTATTATTGCATACATCGATATAAACATATATAATAATCAATAAATATACATGGCCAAAATATGATTTCATTCTAAAATTATGTGTTATGTGTCGATTTGATTATCAATCTTTCAATAGCATCCATTTGATTTCGAAAGTTTTTATTTTATATTTAAATGGTCCAAGGATTTTTGCTAGATCATATTCTTTCGGAACGATTGTTTGTGATTGTACCATTTACAAACAAAATGAGATTGGCCTTCTTACATGCACCTTAATGCAGGGCAATTAAGAGCACTGTACCAGGGTTCCCAAGGCCATTGCTGAATCTAAGCGCAGCATCATTTGCAACTGTGATGGATAATGCATTTGGACGACCATTGGTGCCACCGTTTGATCCTTACGCCAATGAACTAAACTATCTTCTTGCATCCTACGTCGTTCCTTACGTTGGACTTACTGGATATGTGGGAGCTAATCCCAAACTCCAAAGTGCTACTGCCAAGAGGGTATTACCCAATTCCAGTCATCAACTCAATACTAGACCAAAAATCTATGGACGACAGATTTAATTCAGAGAGAATGCAAATTTATTCTTTGAGTTTTTTGATATACGGGTCATGTGTGTCAATCATGAAATGACGTATCACACAATTAATCAACTCCTAATTAATACTTACTCATGCTGTATGTATCAATCAGCTGGTGGCGGGGCTTTTGGGCGTGGAATCAGGCCAAGACGCCGTACTGAGAGCACTACTTTACAAGCGAGCAGCCAAGAAGGTAGCACCATATGGAATCACAGTCGCAGAATTCACCAACAATATCTCAAAGCTGAGGAACAAGCTGGGACGCGCAGGTGTGAAAGACGAAGGTCTTATAGTGAAACCATTTCAAGGTGCCGAGGGGAGGGTCACAGGCAATGTTTTAGCCGGCGACCGATACTCGATTTCGTTCGACAGAACGCCGGAGGAAATTCTCCGGATCGTTTATGGAGGAGGAGATGAGAGTGTACCTGGAGGCTTCTACCCTAAGGGAGCTGATGGTCGAATTGCCAGATCACATTTAAAGGCAAAAAGGACTTAGGCATTACTATTGGAATAATGTCACTGTACTGTACTGGCCTGTGCCTCTAGATAAAAAAATATGGGTTGTCTTGTCTATGACAAATAATTTGAATAATTGTTGTTATGGGTGCTCTCTGATGGTCGAGGTCCTTGTAAATTTGTCCGAATAAACAAAACTTACTTCGACAGAAGCATTTCTTGTGCAGCTTCTTCAAATTTCCGGTGGATTATACTTAACGCAGCAGTTTGCTTATTGGAAAATGTATGGAAATACCATCATTCGATCCTGGTTTTGGCACTCTCCAATTAATTCTATGGTCTTCCTATCCTTCTATCTACGTCAGTGTTATTAGAATTGGACTAAATCGGCTGGTCGGACCGGTTGAACCATTAACAGTATCTAAAGAGTCCGGTTATTTAGTTAGACCATCTAAATAACCAGCCGGCAGCCTTTCATCTTCTCCGTTTCCTTCCGCTTTGTCTGCTCCGTCGAACAATGGCGAAATAGATCTGGAAAACAACACATCTAGATCTCAAAGACTCGAACACCACATGCACAGTAACACATCACTTCGTCTCCTTCCACTTCCACATATCTAAATCTCCTTTCACTTCATCTTCTTCCCCCCCCCCCCCCCCCCCCCCCCCCCCCCCCCCCCCCCCCCCCCCCCCCCCCCCCCCCCACCCCCCCCCCCCCCCCCCCCCCCCCCCCCCCCCCCCCCCCCCCCCCCCCCCCCCCCCCCCCCCCCCCCCCCCCCCCCCCCCCCCCCCCCCCCCCCCCCCCCCCCCCCCCCCCCCCCCCCCCCCCCCCCCCCCCCCCCCCCNTCCCCCCCCCCCCCCCCCTCCCTCTCTCTCTCCACGCAGACACAGTGATACACACCCACAAAAATGAAAGAAAAAATAAAGAGTAATGGTACATGTACTTAACAATTAGACTTGATAATTTCAACCATTGAATAGGTAGTGGGTCACAATAAATGCTGGGACTCACAGTAAAATCAATGGTTGATGATGATGCACAAAAATGGTTTTGCACACCACCTGTCAAATATAGATAATAAATGCAATGAAATCAACGAAAAAATTAAAGAAGACACAATTTATAGTGGTTCGGTCAATTCGACCTACGTCCACTCTTCAATGGCTTCAGTCGCCGGGTATTTTATTGATTCAAAGGTATGGAAAATGGAGATACAAGCTTTGAGAGGGGGAATGGAGAATCAAAGAAAATAATAATCTCCGGTAGTCGGTTCGTCTTCTGTAAGTCTCTGATGGAGCATGTGTTTTTTTTCTCTCACAGATTAGAGTCATTTTATAGTAGATAAGAGATCATTCTTGTGGAGATCATAACATATCCTCAAGGCTTCTTTATCGCAGCTTAGAGATTATCTTCGGTGGAGATCACGACTTATTCTCAACGGAAGGAAGAGTTTGGGGAACTCTTGAAGGAAACGTGGTCAAAGATTGGACCGTTGATAAGCTTCTTGTGCTCTCTTCTTGGTGACGTGCTAAGCAAGAAGTCCAACCGTGCTCTCCTCTTGGTGACGTGCTAAGCAAGAAGTCCAACCGTCCTTGGGCTCCCTAAGGCGGTGTAGATAAACTTCCCGTACTCTCCTCTTGGTGACGTGCTAAGCAAGAAGTCTAACCGGCCTTGGTCTGTCTTGGACTTGGTGGATTCACGATGAGGTTGGGCTCCTCAACCGGGGTTGGGCTTTAATACATAAATTGGACTACTTGGGCTTAACCCATCAGTTGAGATTATCAAGTCTAATTTTTAAGTCTACTTTTTAAGTCCATGTAGCATTACTCAAAAATAAAGGATGGCTTGCTGCTGGGTCTTTTTTTAGTGCAACGCTATTGAACCTAATTTTTTAACTTAATTTGTTGACTTAATTCACTATGACATTTAGATTGACTATGGAGCCCATCAAATATTGGAACTTGATGTTAATCCAATAGTTCTATTGAATTGAACCTAAAAATCTGACATAATATGCTGATCTAACGACGTAGCTTCATTAAAACCATTGAATTAACACCAAATTTTAATATTTAATGGAACCGACTGTCAATCCAAATATCATAGTTAATTAGGTCATAGTTAATTAAGTCAATAAATTAAATTTCAATAACATTGCTTTTTCTTTCTCTCTCTCTCACATGGTTCTTTCTTTTTCTCTCTCTCACATGGTGAGTTTGCTTTTTGCTCACACACATATGATCATATTGAATAATTGAATAAAAATTAAATAGTTAATACACACGCATTCAATTCAACGGTAAAGAGTTAAGACATTCAATTCAATAGGAAGGATTTAAGACATATATAGTACACTATTTGATTTTTTTTTTTTGTGATTGTAAATTTTTAGTTAAATTTTTATATTTTATATTTTTTTCATTATACAATCGGTTCGACCGATTAATTCAACGGTTGAACTTGTGAACCATTGACTCAATTTCTCTGTCGATTAATATTCAATCTAGTACTGATAACATTGATCTACATTATATATGCATCCATATAACGGAGTAGATGATATATATTTTCTTTCTTAGTAGATATTCTATCCGTGAATTCAAGTTGAACTAATTGTAATAAAGGGATTTCAGGTGATCTACAAAAGATAAAAATAGAATGCTGGAAGGGATTTGCATCCGCATAGATCCCTTTTGCATTGGAGAGGGATGTATATAACCGTTTGTATAAAGTTGGCATTGCCAAGAAAATCCAAATCAAGACTGACTTGGGATCGATTTCAGAAATGGGGAAACCCATCATTCAGTGGGCTTTGTTTAACATATTTCAGGACTATTGGCCCAAAATAAGATTTTATGTCCTGTTTGGGTTGCAACCAAACCCGCTTAAACCAAACGATTCTAATCAGATACGACCACCAGAGATACGAAGGCCGCCGGAAGTGCAAAACACATCAGATCGATCTCGTCTCTCCGGCCAATTTCAAGGTATCACATATATATATATATAGGTACTTTTGTGCTTTCATGGACAATCTATCATCTTTGTTTGGCTCAATTTGTATGTATAGGCTACTAATTTTGTCTGAATTTTTAAGAAATTTGAGACCACTCCTAGTTCACAGATTAGTTTCTAGCTTAGTTTCATTGTGTGATTTCAAATATACATTTATATTGATGTGTGTGTGTGTTTTCCTTAATTATGTTTGAGTGGACGCATTAGGTATTACTGTGTTTCTGTTTTTGTTATGAACTTGTAGATATTACGTATTTTTTTTCGTCTTCCCGAAATTTTGTGTAATTAGGGTTTCGTCTTCTTATTGTTTAGAAGTTTGTGGTAGAATTACTCCAAGTTCAAGTTATGGCCGGGCATGATGATTCTGGAACGTCTGACAAGAAATCAAGTCAAGCTATAAACGATTTACCGACCTTCAATGCTGAGAATATGCAAAACAACATGAGAGTTATCTATTACAGGTCTGTTTGAACACCTTATTTTGATGTACTGCCGTTCTGATTGATATGCTTGGTACATACGTGTTATGGGTTCGTTTCAAATTCAAATTTTCTTGAAAAATTAAAAAAGAAGCAGTCATCTGGAGACGTGCCTTTAGTCTTCGCTCAATCTAAGCTGTTAAATTTGATATTATGCCCATCTTGAGCATGAAACTTGTCTGTGTTAGATTTGCTGGTTGAATAACTACTTAGGTATGGGATAGATAGAAGAGTAAAATTTTTGGGGAAAGCATTTTGTTTCTCCAACAACTAGAGCATTGTTTCCATTCCAAAGACATTGATCATGGTATGCTGATGTTTGAAACTGTGTTAGGATTGTGAAACCTTTAAGGTGACAATGGTAAAGCTTAGAAGGTGGCCTATGCCAGAGCTTTAGTGTTTATTTTTCTTGATGCTGGTTCCTGCCCAAAGAATAGAGGGCTCTGATACCATATGGCTTTTATTGAAATTTTTTTCTTATGAACATGTGATCTATTCAGTTAAAAAAAAAATGTGATCTATTTGCAAAGGGAAAAAAACCGTCTTTTGGTAGTTGGGTTTTACGACATTTGTGAATTGTAAAGTTTTGTTTTAAAACCACACGTACATGTTTCATTGTTTACGGATCATTTTGTGCTATTATTATACTACAATTTTATCTTGTTTGCTGTTGTTTTCAAAAAGTGTGTTGGGGCACAAACATGAAGTTTTCTCGTTCCTGCAGTCGAACATTTATGTCTATTGTTGGAGGATTCATTGCTGGAATTTTTGGATTTACTGGCTTGATGGGATTTATCTTTTATTTTCTGGTCATGGCAATTACTTCGGTAGGACTAACGGCCAAAGCAGGGTTTTCCATTCATTCATTCTTCGATAGCTGGAACAGGATTCTACTTGATGGCTTTTTGGGTGGCCTTATGGTACGATTCTCTATTATCTTGCTTATTTGTGCTCTTCAAGTTTATTTGTTTGTGGAGCTTTTTGCCTATTGTTTCTTGGGTTCAACCACTGCATGACTAACACTTCCTAGAGCTGTCACAGAAAGCCAAAATAGAAAAAAGATGCCATGCGTAGTTAAGTTTTTTTTTTTTCTCTGGTTGTCGATTCTTTATTTGGTGTAATCTAGTTATGATGGTATTACATAAAAGGACTGCAAATCACTCTAGAAAGGGTCTATCAGTGACCATCTTTTCTGGTCTTCTACCATAGGTTCAGAGTCTCAAAAGCTTAATTTTTCCATACCTAGATGATTTTCCTTTTTTTTTTTTTCCTTCTGATTTGTTGTGAAATGACCCCACCAAAGCACATTTGCATCCCTTCAAAAGTGTTTATGTCCGTAATGTGTAAGGAATTATATCATGCCAATCTTTATTGGAATCCTTTTTTGGTTACTTGGTGGTGATGCCAATCACACAGATATGTTGGTTATGCCAAAGAGGAACTTTTTGGTAATTATTGGAGTAAGTTTCTCCAAAATCCCAAGTTTCTATAGTGATTGCATTAAAGGAAGATTCATTTGATAGTTACAAGTTTGATGATTCACTAGATAACAAATGGGAGTGATAATTCCTCTCTTCACTTCATATTAATGTTGTGGTTATATTTCCTATAAATAGGCCATGCCAAAGTCGGATTTTGTTGCAAACCAGCGCCTTTCTTGAAATAGCTTGATGTCTCCATTTTGTGTTTGATTATGTTAATTGACTGACATGACGCATTTTTTGCAGTCCTTCGTGCTGTTCTGGTCGTATCCTTTTGCTATTTTTCCTTTTTTAATACGTAGAAACCACATCTAGAAAAATATAGAGTGCAAAACTGATGAGGTGACCAAGAATTATTCATCTGTCGCCATCTTTGTAGCATAGATATCTCGCTTAGGCCACATTTGTCATTGGGCTCCATACTCACACCCATCACAGTGAGTGTGTGTGTGTGTGTGTGTACTTGGAGTACATTTTGGCCAAAACAAATATAGAAGTGTACCGCTAAAATATGTCAGAAGTGGCTCCTTTTAAAGTAATCAGTTCCTGTGTATATTTCATCGAGGCAAGCTTTATTGAAATATTTTTACCAGATATTACAATGTTTTTTTTTCCTCCTCATATATATTCGCGTGTGATTCTACATTTTCCTTGACATAAGAAGGTTTTCTTATGACATCGTGCATATATTCTGAGCTGAGGGATTGCACGGAATGAAATTGGAGAAGAGTCTGCTGTTGCTGCCACCTGCTGTTATTAACTTATATCCAGGACTGTCGAAATTGGAGACATCTTTTTCCATTTTTGGATGATTTCTAGTTTCATCAAATCGTTGAGGTGCTACTTTTGTTGCAAGCATAAGTTTTTCTTTTTTCAATTTTGTGATTATTGTTTGGCTGAATAATTTTTATAATGAGTCCCATGGAGAATGTAAGAGCAAACTCCAAGAGCCTCTCTATTCTCATTTCAACTCTCTATTTTAGAGAGTTAACCATCAAAATCAAACTTCAATAGGTTCTCTATTCTCACTCAACTCTCTATTTTCGAGAATCAATTATCAAAAATCAAGCTCCAATAAAAAAATTTATTTGGCCTTTTACATTTGGAGAGTTTAATCACTCTCTATTCTATTTTTAATAAATGACAAGGTGATAAATATTCATTTTTTATTAAATATTATTAACTATAAGACTATTTTTCTTCTATAATAGAGAGTATTGAAATTGTCAAAAATGTTTTACTCTATATTTCAAATTTTATGATAAATATTCTTTAAAATAGAGAATACTATTAGAGATATTCCAAAGGCTTGGATGTGTAATGAAAACGTTTATGCAAGAGGTTGCCAGCTGCCCTGGTCAATTCCAGACTCGCGAAGAATTAGAAGGTGGGTTTATGCCATTTTTTTGAGTTTGTTTTTAAAATAAAATGATAGAGATGAAGGTAATTTTGTATTTTTTGTATTTAATTTAATTTAACTTTAAGGGGTAAATTGTTTAAATTAAAATTAGAGGGAATTCTAAATTAAAAAAAAAACTAAAAATGTACATTTATTATTTATATTCATGATGTGACATGTAAAATCATGTCATTTACATCCACTTCGTCGTTTTTTAAGATATTCATTAGAGGGATTTGTCAATGTGATCGAAATTTTAAAATTTGGTATTATATTGAAATTTATTATATTTATGGATATTTTTATTTTTATTTGTGAGTATTTTTACTATTATTGTGATACTTAAAAAAGTAATAAAAATAGTTATTACAAATGAGATCAAAATACTCATAAAAAATTCACAAAAAAGTAATAAATTTTAGAGGTAAAGTATCAAAATTTTTTTTAGAGGTACGGCAGTGAACCCCTCATTTGAGAATGAATATCTATGAGGGTTTGACGCGCACCTGGCCTGCCTTTACTTATGCTGTGCAGTGTGCTAACTTGTCTTTGAGAGAGAGAGAGAGAGAGCGATGGGTTCAAGCCAAGCCGAAATAGATAGGGTTGCCAGCTCAGCCTGCCCACTTGGGCAACAAGTAGACAAGCTAGTGAAGGCCCACTTTGAATATATCCTCATAATTCTTGGTGACGAAGGCCCACTTTTGTCTTCCATGTGCTTTGCTTTTGTTTGTCCTCCTCACTTGCACTGATGCTTCCATCGACACCTGTCAAAGAAATAATCACATTAGTGAACTAGTAGAGGTTAGTTGGTGAATGAAAGAGGAGAGGATAATAATTAATTGAAATAAACAAAAAAATAAAGCATGAATTATATTAAATACAACTAGTAATGATATATCAGTGTTCAGTGTGTGTACATTAACTACTGACTCGCAGCAAGTAAATTTTTTTAATGGCACTTCAATCTTACTCCCTTATTACGTTAGAGAGCAGATTGTCATACGTCGTAAAAAAGGACCGTTCAACATGTGAGGTGTGGCCCAAAAAATTAACAGTTTTCCCGTTGGCAAGGCCTCGTTTGTGGTAGGAATATATATATATACAACATCTGTGATAATTTTTGCCTAAACTCTCATTTTCTCTCGGGGATCTATTTTCATTACCGCTACAATCTTATCTTACCTATGAAATATGTCACTTTTACTATACAACAAAAATTGAAGTGGGAATACCGATTTTGCCACCTCCTGCCTTCCGGGGCACGTTGATTTACCACAAACTTGTCCTTATTTTAGTCCATAACAAGGCCCAAATAACCCTTGACACGGATCATACATACCAATTGGCAACTCTCTTAATCAAAGACCCACCCATCCACGTTACCCATCTTGAACCATTTTCATTGCATCCCCAAGATGATCATATAACCGTCCAGACAATCTAGAAATAGCCGACCAATTATCACCCATGGAATCGAAGAGAGGGAACTCTAATTCTGTAACCCGTCCTCTAACCTAAACCATTTCAAATCTTACCAGACTACTTTACGAGTAGCAATAACGGAAACTGATTTTGCTAAAGAGCTCACCTATATAAAGAACCATGAAAAGATCCAACAAGCACCCAACCAACAGATAAACAACACTAAACTTCAACTAGTAAAACTGGAATTACCCCCAACACAACAAGTATTCAGAGTTATGTAACTTTAAACCTTACACAAAAGCCTAAACCAGAAAGTTTTCAAAAGGTCCTAGACAGAACGCATATGACAATGCATTGGAAAGGTAAAATCAAACCCTAATAATACTGCAACATGATCATACAACAAGAAACAACACAAAACATTGAGCTTCCTCCTATCTTTCTTTCTACAAAGAGGTTGATGGATCTAGAAAAGAAAGGGAAAGAGAGATTGACCTATGCGTCAATGGTGTCAGTCTTCAACCCAAGAAAGGCTCAGTCCTATCGCTTGGATGGTGGTCTCTCATCATCCTCTCCACCATCATCGTCATCGGAGCCATTGTCTGGCCTCTTCCTCTTTGGCAGAGCCTCGACTTTACCACCAGCATCAGCATCCTCATCCTCTTCATCAAGATCGTCTTCATCACCATCCTCCTCTGGTTCAAAATCACTCGCATCTTCCTCGTC
This sequence comes from Ilex paraguariensis, assembly GCA_963454935.2. Lineage (NCBI taxonomy): Eukaryota > Viridiplantae > Streptophyta > Magnoliopsida > Aquifoliales > Aquifoliaceae > Ilex > Ilex paraguariensis. The sequence goes on from CAUOFW020010057.1 coordinate 633,471, forward strand.
TTCAGCACGACCCACTGGTCGAACAAGGTACTCGGTTCCAACATCCTCCTATGCAGTTAGATGTCAGCAGAAAGTGTAGATATGAAGAAGTTAAGAGCAAAGGAATTCACAAACAATAGGAACACACAGGCTTTGTGGGGAATAAAAGTCAGCCAAATAGTAGATTGATGACAACAACATTCTGTGTTACCAATGACCTTGGCTACCAAAATCCACATTTATGTTTCAAATGACCTTAAAAATAAAAAAGAGATGCCAATGACTAAAAACTAAAGCTTAGACTAACACTACTGAAATTTCGTAAAACATCTAAAATACTTACCCAAAAAAAAAAAAAAATCTAAAATCACCTGCAAAAATCAGCCAAGCAGGAAAAAAATCCTGGCCACTTCAACAGGAACAAATGTACTACACAAACACTTGTATATTTCAAGACAAAAAAGAAGGAAATACAAACATGTAGGAGATAAGACTTTCATTTGGACAATATGAAAAAAATCAAAATTAAGGTGTATCAAAAGAAAACAAACTGTATAAACACAAATCTCACCACACACATTACATGTATGTGAGATGCTAATAAATGTCACCAGATCTATAAAACACAAATGGAGAGTAAAAACTACAGTAAGTTAATCTCACACATGTTAAGAGAAACTAAGACCTCGAGATGATATTATATACAATTTTCATAAAAAATTAAGAAAAATCACAAAAACAAAGGGAAAATAATCCTATAAGAAATCCTGAAACTGGAATTTTTGCAAGGAAGAATGATGGAAAGGATTGGTAGACTAGATAAGTAGTTCGGCCCTGGAGCAAAGGTTTTTGTGGGGGATTGAAAGTTAAGAACAAAGCAATATGAAGCAGCGGGACATTTCTCTATTGTCTATAACCTATATTTCTGACATCTCAATGCATATTCTGTATCGGACCGGCTATACCAAGTATGTCCCATAGTGGAAAACAGCCCTCAACCTGAAACCTATGTCTGCCATGGGAAAAATATTGCAATGAACAGAGTTCATGACCAAATTAACCTGAAAGCAGATGTGTGTCAAAATTATAGACATGTCCAAGGGACAGATACGAAATTTTAACCTTAAAAAGGGTGTGACAAATAGCAGTAAGAAAATACTACATCCATGAATCCTCTAGAGCCCTACGCCAATATAGGTGTCAATTGTAGTGCACGCGTACTATTGGTGATTATGAAGACTCTTATTTATGACACAACAAACCTAAGTAACAAAGATCCACACATATAATCAAACAAGAGAATAAGAGAGATGAACCAACAGGAAATTTCATTGGAAACTATCACCTAGAAAATTTTCTGTTTTTTAACATATAACTACAATAATTGGGAACTTACTAAACCTATTCAATCATCTTCAGGAAAAAAGGAGAATTTTAGATCACCAGATCTGACCGTGTCAGCACACATTATATCAATAATTTACAGATCACAACACTAAGAAGCAAGCTAACAAATTTCTTAGCTCTGAAGATTGAAGATTTTATCAGATTTCTACAATCAGCTCAAAGAAAAATGTTCAGAACTGTCAGATCTTAACAATTTAACTACAAATTTCACCAAATAGTACAAGATATCACATTAAACACTATAGAAGTTCATCAATCAGCTTCAAGAGGGGAAAAAAAAACTGTCTCTCCGAAATAACGTTTCCTTCAAAGCAAACCGAGAAAATAGAAACAACTTAATATAAAATCACCACACAGATATGAACAATTAGTTTCAAGCAAAGCACATCGAATTTACCAGACATACAAGTAAAAAATTGAAATAAATTAATGACATATTAGAGAATAGACTGAATAATTTTCAAAAGTATCACCTCGTCTTCACCTTCTTCGTCGGCATCGTCGTCGTCGTCGTCGTCGTCATCACTATCGCCTTCACCATTCTCATCTTCGTCATCGTTGTTCTCATCATCCTCATCATCATCGTCTACTGACTGAATCGGTGGACCACCAGAGCTATGCAGAACCTCCCTCTCATCATCCTCCTCGTCCTCATCACCGTCATCATCTCCATCCTCATCATCATCCCCTCCATCCTGTTCCTCTTCACCGTCGATCTCCTCGATATCATCCTCATCCACACCGTCAACCTTGTCTTTATTCAAAAATTTGATTTCGCTCTTTTCTTCGAAATCTCTCTCTTCCTCAATGATTGCCATTTTCTCAAGAATATTCAATATCAAAACCAGAAAATTTCACCGAAAAAAATAATTTCTAAATTAAATTCCTGGAAATTCTAGGGGAAAAACAGGGGAAGAGAGAGAAAGGGAGAGAGAATAGAGAAGCTTCTTCGTTCAGTCCTGTAGCTCTGTAGAACTTTGATCTCGACCGTTGAATTACGAACTGACGCGGATCTCTGACGTGGTATGAGATCGGACGGTTGTGTTACAGCAAACTCGTATTTCTTTGTGTTAGTGGGGGTTTTCGGCGCACAATGCCTTTTTTCTTGTTGAGTTGATGTCACGTGACACGCGTGTGAGGGCATTCGGTGTCATCGTCATATACAGTTCCGGACCCGGCCACTTTAAAACTTCATTTTGGGTTGGGCTCTTCCATCTTAAACGAGGGCCCAATGGATCTAACGGCCTGTTTGGTAACTGTCTTTGTCTTGTATTTTATATTTTTGTTTTCAATTTTTGTCAAAAATAAAAATAAAGACATGTTTGGATATTATTTTTGTTTTTGTTTTATATTAGTTGTATTGAAGAAAATGGGAACAAAAAAATTGTGTTTCAAAAAACATCCGAAACACAAAACACGCGTGCAACTCAGTTGAAGTTTTTAATGAGGTCTCGGATTCGACTCTCATTATCAACAAAAATGTGTTATTTTTCATAAAAGTATAAAAACCCATTTCAAACGTCTCTCCTCCCATTGCTTCTCTCTCCTCTCTCCCTCCTATTCTCCTTTCTCTGTATTAGACGAACGGAAGAAACCCCATCGCTGCCTCTCCTCCCCATCGTTGCCTATCTCCTCCCTAGTGCTGCCTTTCTCCTCCCTATCGCTGCCTCTCTCTCCTCTCTCCCTCTTCTTTGTGAAACCTCGAAACTATGCATATATATGCACAGATCATGTGTATATATGCACAAATCCTGTGTATACAGATTTGTGCATAGAAAGTGAAGAAAAGGATAGATGATTGCCTTCAAGCCATGACCTCCACTGTGAGGAAGAAGATCTGTGCGNCCGGAAGAAAACCCCATCGCTGCCTCTTCTCCCCATCGTTGCCTATCTCCTCCCCAGCAGCGCTGCCTCTCTCCTCCCCATCACTGCCTCTCTCTCTCCTCTCTCCTTCTTCTGTGTGAAACCCAGAAGCTGTGCATATATACACAGATTTGTGCATAGAAGGTGAAGANAGATCATGTGTATATATGCACAAATCCTGTGTATACAGATTTGTGCATAGAAAGTGAAGAAAAGGATAGATGATTGCCTTCAAGCCATGACCTCCACTGTGAGGAAGAAGATCTGTGCGTGTGCGTGTGTTGTGTTGATTTGGGATTTAATTGCCAAATAGATACCAAATATATTTAGGATAAAATTTGAATTCATTACCAAACATATTTTTTGTTTTTATTCTCATAATTTGATAGACAAAAACGACTCCCAAACATATTTTCTGTTTTGGTGTTTATCACAAAACAAAGACAAAAATTATCTTTGTTTTTCAAAAACGTTACCAAATGACCCCTAAGTTTTTTTATTTATTTTTTGTTTCAGGAAATTATAAATTGAATAAGATGCATATGTAAAAACTGAAAATTAAGATGATGTGGGATCTAGATTTTCTTCAATACACAATCTCAGACTGATGATTTGTTTTGAGGAAGTGGTGATAGTGGAGAGGATAGTTGTAGTGGTCGAGGTGGAGGTGAGAGTGGTGATGGTAATAGCATCAACAGTGGCAGTAGGAATGACAGTGAATTAGGGGGCTGGGTGAGTAGTTACCACCCTTGTACCCACTTAAAAAAAATTTATCCATCTCTCGTCTGTTCTTATTAACACGATTGTAGGCCCAGTTTGAATTAAGAGACCAACTTAAAGAAATCCAATAAAATCCAACTCAAAGGCGTTCATGCTCGGTCAAGTTTATCGGGGTTCAAGGAGCTATATCGTCAAGTCATCCAAGAGCCTCATCCACGCCACCTTGAAAAGAATCAACTCTCGCGTCATCATTTGAACGAATCTTATGGGAGCATCGTAACTACCTCATCCGTTGAGAAGAGGGTGCCAACTCCACCGAATTAGCCATGTAGTTATACCTCAATTTATTAGAAGGCGACTATAAATTATAAGTTCTGCCAACACTTAGGGGGCATCACACTCAATCAAGCACATCTGTAACTCTCATTTATCTCTTATAGCTTATATTTTCCTACTCCCACTACACACCTTAAAGTAATAAATACTCGGGCGACCCTAACCCTTCAAAGCAGTGTTTTAAAATCCCGCCCGCCACCACGGGTTAACTTGGTGAACCAGTGCCTAAACCGGGCTAGTTTATCTATTGAATTATTTATGCATAAGAATCGAAGGCAACCCAGTGAACTGGTAAAAACCCAGGAAAATCGTTAAATCGGACGGGTTCCATCAAATTGGGCGGGTCATTTAATTTTCTATAAAAGGTTGATTTTTGGCCCAAAAGCATTTTGCCCTAAATTGTGTTGCCCAACCAGCCCCCTTTGGTGGAGTCGTTCGTTTGTTCCTCTCTCTCTTTCTCTTAGACTCTCAATCTTTGGCAGCTATAAGGTGTCATCTGTGAAAACTTAGAGGAGTTATCATAGATCTCCTTAGCCTTTAGATCTTTGGTTTAGAACAACTCTATCAGTGAAAACTACCTACATTTATGGTTTATTGCACCGATTCTGTTGATTTTGTGTGGCGATTGGCTAACGATCTCAGATCGAAGGTTTGTCCGATTGGACCTCCATTGGTTTTAGTAGTCATTCTTTGCACATTTTCTTCTCTCAAAGCGAGACTTCAAGCACTAGTAGATACGTTCTCTCCCCACTTTTCTTTGCACATTACAATTGGTATATTATACACACTAATATTGTATTGTATGGTTACGAGTTGATTGATTATGACTTTGTTGATTCAGTAAAACTAGATTATTTGTATTTAGGTTTGATTTGGTGAAAATTTTACTTAAATTTGATTTGATATAGATTTTATTACGGTGGTTAGATTGAATTTTATGATTTTAGGATTTTTGTTTGATTTAATATGCATTAAAGATAACCTTTGTTAATTTGCTTGAACTCGTTCACGGAGGAGTTCATAGAACTTGCAGAATATATTTTTCTGTCTCCACTGTTCTTGATTTTTTAACTTATTTATTATTATTTATTTATTATTTTTTATTATATTACCTGTCCGACCAGTGATCCAACGGTTGAACTAGTAACCTGTTGACTCGGTCCCTCTGCCGAGTTGATGTTCGGGCCGGGTTTTAAAACTATACTTCAAAATAGACATGAGTCACGTTGACCGAACCACTATAAATCCTTGTGTTCTCTCTCTCTACTGGATTACTGCTTTAATTATTAGTCATTTGACATGTGGTGTGCAAAACCAATTTATGCATCATCAATTTTAAGAAAAAAATTGAAAAAAAAACCCGATAACAATTAACAAGCAGAATTGGCTAGGAACAGATACAAGCAAATTAACAAGCAGAATGCATAACATAATCTAATCAACATCTCATTGCCAAAGTCAATTAGATGGGCTTGGGGTCCCACTCCCCACCGAACAGGATACAATGATCAACCTCAACTACCAACCTAACTTTCAACGGTTGCCAAACACAACCAAGCGTCTAGAATTAGGTCAGAAGATATATATATATTTTTCGCTGGTTAAAAAAAAGTGTGGGAGCAAAGAACAGTACCCAACGATCCCTCCAATAGATTCTCACCGGTGGGATCATAAGACCTTTGACCATGCCTAGAATACCTCTCTGGACCAGACCTAGCTAGGCTAGCATAGCGGTCAATCACCAAGCCCTAATGGGGACTCCAAGACTCGAACTCCCAACTTCAAGGTAAGGAGTAAGACCGGTACCCCACTATACCACCCTACTTGGTGGTTGAAGATATATATATACACACACACAAACGAGAATAGGGATAAGTGTCAGTTCATCTTCATACGAATTTATGTAGATATCTCTATATACGTTTATCGTCTTTTACGTATAATTTATCTTCGATTCAAATATGACGGATTTGGACTAATTCTTATTTTTTTCTAATCCACAGTCATCCCTAAATGATGATCGATCTTCTTTAGTATTAGTTGATTTGAAGTTATTATTGAATGATTTTATAGTAAAATAACATCATCTCATATTTGGTCTATACAACACAATTAAAAATGTATTATTTATGATTTAGTAGTGTGTATTTCATTCTTGCACTTCACTAGAGGTATACCAAACTCAATGTGTCATTGGTCTTTGCCAAGTATATATATATATATATGTGTGTGTGTGTGTGTGTGAGTTAGAAAGGATAGGAATTGGGCCTCGTTTGCAGCCATTCAAAGTTCAAATCCGTGTGGTGGGAAGTAAAACTACCACATCAGCCAAGAATAATCCAGATAAGTGATGGCCCGAGGCATATCATATACTTCAAAAACTTAACCACCAAGGCAGATCAAATATTACCCTTATACATAGGAAATACTTGGGATCTCAAATTTGGGATCGGATCCTCAATGGGTGTTGAGACCTTTAGATTAATGGATCATATTAAAAAAATTTAACGGGATCTATTAATCCAAAGGCCCATTGTAATTTAAAATTTGTAGCATTATTATTATAATAATTCTATCAAAATTGAATTATTATTATTTGTTCTCTTAAAATTCAGATATTTTAAGTTTGAAACTTAATAACTCCTTTGGTGTCGGATCATGAATTCCTTAATCTCAATATGTATAACCTGATTAAAAAAAAAATTAATCGAAGTGCGTGTAAAATAATTCACACACTTTCCTACTACACGAAAAAAAAAATAGAAAAGAAATATGGTTAAATCAGTCCTTACCAAAACACGTTTATATTTATCTCATTTCAAGAGACCGACAAAAGCATACCCAATAAATCCTGCCAATAATTGCTCAAGTCCTCCATCCACTTTAATATTCTGAGTTCTCGGTATCAACAAATTGTATAGTATTTATATTCCCATAAAGATTAGAGAGAACAACGTTTATAGGCAAGAGAGATGTGTATGTGGTGGTACTGGTCAACTTTCAGTTTCAGGTGGCCTCAATTTGAGTTCTCTATACCATCCTTGATCTTCCGGTGGCCGCCAATTAACTTGTCATACTTCACGGCGGGTAGGACGGCGGAGAGCCTCCGGTGGTTGTTCGATTCCTTAATCGTCGATAACGTGTGGTGGACCGTCGTGACTGTCCTCGAGTCCGTCGCCTTGGTCGCTATGCTTTTCTATTTCTTCATCTTCTGCGGCTGTACCCTTTGAATTCAAACCCTTCACAGTATTTTCCGATGGTCTCGCCGGAGAAATTCTCCGCCTGATTGGTACGTTAGTTAATTCCTTAAACGGTTTTATTTTATTTTTTTTTCTCTTTCCTTAGCCTATTTGTTTCACATATATTGAGGAATGCTATTCTATAATACATGAATTTACAGTTGTACATGTTTGTTTGTGAAGAGTTAATAACACAGAGACATCTGGGTCTTATAGTTTTTGTCCGAAATTTAAAGATGAGTTGTTCGGGTAAAGGATCATGGATTGTGACGGTCTAATTTATGTGGTTGTGTGACAAAGTTTGGGGTTAAAAGAGCTGAAAAATAGGTTAAAGATTTATTATGAATGATAATGCGGATTTACTGGGAGGTACAGTTAGAATTACTAGACTTGTAGTGGGGAATAGTCAATTACAAAGACAACAACCATCAATAATTACGATAGATAAGAGATTTATAATAATTTATCAGCTGTAAAATTTAACTAGTCCGAGAAGTGTTAAACGTGTCGGGTTAAACGGTGGTGAGTAAAAAACACGTAAACTAATACACAATCGTTTTAATAAACGGGTGAAAAATTTCAATACGAACATGAACCGTTAAATAAACGGGTAACATGACACGACTCGTTTAACCCGTTTAATTTTAATTTATTATTATATTTNTTCTATAATACATGAATTTACAGTTGTACATGTTTGTTTGTGAAGAGTTAATAACAGAGACATCTGGGTCTTATAGTTTTTGTCCGAAATTTAAAGATGAGTTGTTCGGGTAAAAGATCATGGATTGTGATGGTGTAATTTATGTGGTTGTGTGACAAAGTTTGGGGTTAAAAGAGCTGAAAAATAGATTAAAGATTTATTATGAATGATAATGCGGATTTACTGGGAGGTACAGTTAGAATTACTAGACTTGTAGTGGTGAATAATCAATTACAAAGACAACAACTATCAATAATTACGATAGATAAGAGATTTATAATAATTTATCAGCTTTAAAATTTAACTAGTCCGAGGAGTGTTAAACGTGTCGGGTTAAACGGTGGTAAGTGAAATACACGTAAACTAATACACGATCTTTTTAATAAATGGGTGAAAAATCTCAATACGAACATAAACCGTTTAATAAACGGGTAACATGACACGACTCGTTTAACCTGTTTAATTTTAATTTATTATTATATNTTATTATTATAATAATTCTATCAAAATTGAATTATTATTATTTGTTCTCTTAAAATTCAGATATTTTAAGTTTAAAACTTAATAACTCTTTTGGTGTCGGATCATGAATTCCTTAGTCTCAATATGTATAACCTGATTAAAAAAAAAATTAATCGAAATACGTGNACGGGATCTATTAATCCAAAGGTCCATTGTAATTTAAAATTTGTAGCATTATTATTATAATAATTCTATCAAAATTGAATTATTATTATTTGTTCTCTTAAAATTCAGATATTTTAAGTTTGAAACTTAATAACTCCTTTGGTGTCGGATCATGAATTCCTTAATCTCAATATGTATAACCTGATTAAAAAAAAAATTAATCGAAGTGCGTGTAAAATAATTCACACACTTTCCTACTACACGAAAAAAAAAATAGAAAAGAAATATGGTTAAATCAGTCCTTACCAAAACACGTTTATATTTATCTCATTTCAAGAGACCGACAAAAGCATACCCAATAAATCCTGCCAATAATTGCTCAAGTCCTCCATCCACTTTAATATTCTGAGTTCTCGGNACACTTTCCTACTACACGAAAAAAAAAAAAGAAAAAAAATATGGTTAAATCAGTCCTTACCAAAACACGTTTATATTTATCTCATTTCAAGAGACCGACAAAAGAATACCAAATAAATCCTGCCAATAATTGCTCAAGTCCTCCATCCACTTTAATATTCTGAGTTCTCAGNTAAAAATGTGAGCTGTCGCTGTCACAGTGTGCACGAGGTTCGTGTTGATGATGGTTCTCGACCTACGCCTATAAGGTGGGAGACCTGAGTTAGGAGGTCCAAACTAAGAGGTCTGAGGTAGAAGACCTGAGATGAGAGGTCTGAGTTGGAAGACCTGAGATGAGAGGTCCGAGTTTGAAGACCTGAGCTGAGAGGTGAGCTCGTTCACCCGATCTTAGTTGTCTCGAATTGAAACTCAAATTTTGATGTTTTNCGTTTATAGGCAAGAGAGATGTGTATGTGGTGGTACTGGTCAACTTTCAGTTTCAGTTGGCCTCAATTTGAGTTCTCTATACCAGCCTCGATCTTCCGGTGGCGGCCAATTAACTTGTCATACTTCACGGCGGGTAGGACGGCGGAGAGCCTCCGGTGGTTGTTCGATTCCTTAATCGTCGATAACGTGTGGTGGACCGTCGTGACTGTCCTCGAGTCCGTCGCCTTGGTCGCTATGCTTTTCTATTTCTTCATCTTCTGCGGCTGTACCCTTTGAATTCAAACCCTTCACAGTATTTTCCGATGGTCTCGCCGGAGAAATTCTCCGCCTGATTGGTACGTTAGTTAATTCCTTAAACGGTTTTATTTTATTTTATTTTCTCTTTCCTTAGCCTATTTGTTTCACATATATTGAGGAATGCTATTCTATAATACATGAATTTACAGTTGTACATGTTTGTTTGTGAAGAGTTAATAACACAGACATCTGGGTCTTATAGTTTTTGTCCGAAATTTAAAGATGAGTTGTTCGGGTAAAAGATCATGGATTGTGATGGTGTAATTTATGTGGTTGTGTGACAAAGTTTGGGGTTAAAAGAGCTGAAAAATAGATTAAAGATTTATTATGAATGATAATGCGGATTTACTGGGAGGTACAGTTAGAATTACTAGACTTGTAGTGGTGAATAATCAATTACAAAGACAACAACTATCAATAATTACGATAGATAAGAGATTTATAATAATTTATCAGCTTTAAAATTTAACTAGTCCGAGGAGTGTTAAACGTGTCGGGTTAAACGGTGGTAAGTGAAATACACGTAAACTAATACACGATCTTTTTAATAAATGGGTGAAAAATCTCAATACGAACATAAACCGTTTAATAAACGGGTAACATGACACGACTCGTTTAACCTGTTTAATTTTAATTTATTATTATATTTTGTGACTATCACTAAATTAAAAAAAAAATTATGTGGCTATCACTAAAAATAATATATATATACATATTTTCTTTGGCTATCATTAAAAAAAAAATTTGCCTAATTTTTTAAAATAATTATTAATTTATTATTATATTAATTTTATTTAAACGTGTGATAAACGAGTTGACATGACTCGCTCGAAACGACCCATTTATTAAACGTGTTAGACAGGTCAATCCGTTTATTACCCAAATCCATTAAGGTCTCACCCAAACTCGTTTAATTCGTGTTGATTAATCGTGTCGTGTCGAATTTTGATAGGCCTACTTAGTCCATTCTAATAGAGTGTCTTATTCTTGAGAAGTTTTCTATTACTTGGAGGAAGAAGGTTACAAGGCTATAGAGAGTATATCCTCTAATCTCAGATCTTCTACAAAGCGAGAGATCGGTCCTTATTTATATTGTATTGGAGCTTCGAGCAATCAGCGTGATTCCTGCGTAGTTGTTGTGATCCTTATGTAACAACCATGATCCTTTCATAATAGTCAAGATCCTTGCGTAATCAACATGATTTTCTTAGGGTTGTTACGACCCATAAGATGGAATATTTGGCCATTAGAAATTACATTTCTTACATATAACTTGACCTTCTAAAAATGTGAGCTGTCGCTGTCACAGTGTGCACGAGGTTCGTGTTGATGATGGTTCTCGACCTACGCCTATAAGGTGGGAGACCTGAGTTAGGAGGTCCAAACTAAGAGGTCTGAGTTGGAAGACCTGAGATGAGAGGTCCGAGTTTGAAGACCTGAGCTGAGAGGTGAGCTTGTTCACCCGATCTTAGTTGTCTCGAATTGAAACTCAAATTTTGATGTTATCATGCAGCTAAAATTGGGGCCTGTCTCTCGACTGCTTCTAGGTCTAGCTTAATCTTGAATAATTTTTGGTATCATCAAATTGAATATCATAATCTCTCCAAAGAGTTTAAAAGACTCTCTCTTCTATGTCTGTACTATCATTTAAAGATGATGAATTGATCTCCTGATCCTTTCGAATTAGATGTTTCAAAACTTGGCTGGTACGAAATAGATTTTGGACTGTCCTAAAGCAGATCAGGGGAAAAAGACAGCCCAATTTTTGTCCAACCTTGAATTGAGTCCCCTCCGGAGAGAAATGCCCCTTTTCATTAGTGCNAAAGATGATGAATTGATCTCCTGATCCTTTCGAATTAGATGTTTCAAAACTTGGCTGGTACGAAATAGATTTTGGACTGTCCTAAAGCAGATCAGGAGAAAATGACAGCCCAATTTTTGTCCAACCTTGAATTGAGTCCCCGCCGGAGAGAAATGCCCCTTTTCATTAGTGCACTATACGAAGTGCTTTCCGTTTGTGGGAACACTCGATCACTCACTTTGAATTCGTGGTTTAATGTAAATTAACATAAATTTGAGATGTGAACAATCAAGCATACAAATGTGTATTGGGTTACCGATACTTTCCTTATTGAGATTTGAATTTGAGATTTTGATTTATTAATAAATAATACTTTATTATNACACTCGATCACTCACTTTGAATTCGTGGTTTAATGTAAATTAACATAAATTTGAGATGTGAACAATCAAGCATACAAATGAGTATTGGGTTACCGATACTTTCCTTATTGAGATTTGAATTTGAGATTTTGATTTATTAATAAATAATACTTTATTGTTCAGTCTACAGTGAAATAAAGTTTGTAGATACGTATGAGTTGTCTTTTTTCTTTAGATTTAGTTTTTTCCTTTATGGTCATCAGGAGAAATCCCTAAACTAAATTTCAATTAATAGTTTTTGCCAACAAGAGACCACAATCTCATTATTTTTGGGAACTATTGTTTTATGGTAATTAAATATAAGGATATGACAGAGTCTTTGGGGTTAGTCATAGTGATAGAGCTAACACGTAAGCAAACACACCTGAGCATAAATAAACCTTCAACAATCTTCTTCAACTCATCATTTGCTCTCTAGATATGCAAAATGATGAGAAGATTGATCTTCCCGGTGTTCATCTTCCTCCTTCATCTCTTTCTTTTTAGCCAAGCCTCCGCCCTGACTCGAGGAAAAGATTTGATAGCTAGAACATGCAAACAAACACCGTATTATTAAGGGTACAATTAAGGGTAAGGCAGCAGAGGCACTGAAACGCGTCGATGAAATCATGGGAACAAAGCCGCAGTGGAGACTACCCTTGCTTAAATGTGTGTTTGTGTACGAGTATGGCATTTTGAGTTCTATTATGCCACAAGCCACAGAAGCATTGGGTAAAGGAGAACCCGAACATGCTGAGACAAGCACATCTGATGCTGCCAATGAGGCCAATGCATGTGAAGAAAATTTCAAGCCAAACAGATCACCACTTGCTGATTTGAACAAAGTTGTCCATGATCTGTCCGTTGTAGCTAATTCAATAGTAAAGATGTTGTGAGGTGGGGTTTGTTGGTCCTTTTGGTTAGATGCGAAAGTTTGTTTCATGTCTCATTTCCTCTCTCTATAATCACATGCGATTAATAGTTTGTTTCATTAGGACTGTGTGGTGGTATTTAATTGATTTGTGATAGGTTAATTACACTTTACCCCTTAAACTATAACCTTTATTTTATTTTGTACCCTCAACTATAAAATTTCTCACATTGTATCTTAAAGTATTTATTTTGTTTCATATTACTCAAATGGATAATATTTGTCAAATTTTTTTACAGTAAATGCGCATGAGGGGTTTCTACTGTCAATAAGCAACTGCCTATTATACATGTACATGTCAAAAATTAAGAAAAATACTTATTCATAACTTTGCTCTTTCTAAACTCTAAATTTTCTTCCTCTGTCTGACCTTATTTTTCTTTTCAACAATCATTTGATTACAAAATAAATAAAATAAAGTGATATTAAGCACTTGAGGGAAAACTCATTAGAGTTTTTTTAAAAAATACAAAAAATTAGAAAATTAGGATTGAAGGATCGNTTTTCTTCCTCTGTCTGACCTTATTTTTCTTTTCAACAATCATTTGATTACAAAATAAATAAAATAAAGTGATATTAAGCATTTGAGGGAAAACTCATTAGAGTTTTTTTTAAAAATACAAAAAATTAGAAAATTAGGATTGAAGGATCGGAGACTTCTCGTTGTTTATAGTATAGAGATTCTTTCCATTATTCTTTTTTCTGTATTATTGTGTCATCCTTTGCATTATCTTCTTGTTTTTCTATATTATATAGAATCCAACTAGTAACATAAAATTATAAAATTTGGAATGCATGTCATTCCTCTGTATAGATTACATGAATTTACAATTACTTGACCCGTACAGAATAGACCCCTTTGACGGTCANCATTATCTTCTTGTTTTTCTATATTATATAGAATCCAACTAGTAACATAAAATTATAAAATTTGGAATGCATATCATTCCTCTATATAGATTACATGAATTTACAATTACTTGACCCGTACAGAATAGACCCCTTTGACGGTTAAAAGAAAAAGACAGTCCTATTTTCGTCTAACCTTGAATTGAGTCCCTTTTGGACAAAAATGCCCCTTTTCATTAGCCAATATCTTTCTTATTGAGATTTGAATTTGAGATTTGGAAATATTAATAAATAATATTTTATTACCCAATCTACCGTGAAATAAAGCTGGTAGATACGTTTGAGTTGCTTTTTTTCTTTAGATTTATTTTTGCCTTTTTGGTCATTAGAAGAAATCCAGAAACTATTGTTTTATGGGAGTAAATATAAGGAAAAGACAGAATCTTTTGGGGAATAGTCATTTGAGGAACAGCACAGGCTGCACAGCACAGGAACCGAACCCCTCACACGTGGGAAAATCAAAGTTTGCATGCATAATCAATCAGATAATCTGTCCAAAATGCATATAAATAAGCAAGCACCTGCTTAGCAGACCACCAACCTTTTCTCATCTCTATCTAAAGAAATAGTAACGTAATGAGGAATCTCATCTCTCTCACGTCCTTTAACGTTCTCCTCCATGTTCTTCTTCTTACCATCCTCTCATCACTGAACTCATGCTCAGGCATACTAGACAAGAAGGACGCCAATCTGATAGACAGTACCTGCAAGCACACACCCTATTACCAGCTCTGCGTCTCAACGTTGAGATCAAACCCTAAAAGCTCCACCGCCGACGTTACCGGTCTTGGCCTCATCATAGTCGGTGTCGTAAAATCGAAATCAACCCAGGCGCTTAGCAGCATCAACATGTTTTTGCGCTCGAAGCCGGAGTTGAAAATTCCGTTGAAAAATTGCGCCGAATCGTACAAAGTAGTTCTCACCGCTGATTTGCCTGAAGCTGTTGAGGCATTGACGAAAGGTGATCCTAAGTTTGCTGAAGATGGGATGAATGACGCTGCCAGGGAGGCCCAATCATGTGAGAGCGGCTTTAGTTTGAAGAAATCGCCACTGACTGGTTTGAACGGAGCTGTGCATGATCTCTCTGTTGTGGCTGCGTCCATAGCAAGGATGCTTTTGTGAGGACTGGATTCCTCTCTCTTTCCCTATTCCCCCGCTTGTTTCTGTCTCTTTCCAAACAAGGGCAAGAAGACCTAATATGTAATAGATTAAATATTTTAATTAGGTTTAAATAAGATTTCTCTTTACTTTCTTAATCATGTATCAGTTTGCTATAGCCTATAGACTTACAAGCTTATTTGATGGCATTAGGCCTAGGGAAAAAATAAATGTTGGTCCAAAATGATTCCAANATGTAATAGATTAAATATTTTAATTAGGTTTAAATAAGATTTCTCTTTACTTTCTTAATCATGTATCAGTTTGCTATAGCCTATAGACTTACAAGCTTAGGATCGCCTTACAAGCTTATTTGATGGCATTAGGCCTAGGGAAAAAATAAATGTTGGTCCAAACTCATTCCGATTAAATTAGAATGAATCATACATATTGAATATGAATATTTGTAAAAATCCGTGCAAAAATAAAGGTGGAGATGGACTAAACTCATCTCATCCTTCCCTCTATCTCGTCCCATTAAACTCGTGATAGACACAAATCTTTCTCACCTGCTCACTTATTTATTAATGAGTAATGGTAGACAGATTTAAAAATTAAATTTAATAATCTTAATCANAATATGAATATTTGTAAAAATCCGTGCAAAAATAAAGGTGGAGATGGACTAAACTCATCTCATCATCCCCTCTATCTCGTCCTATTAAACTCGTGATAGACACAAATCTTTCTCACCTGCTCACTTATTTATTAATGAGTAATGGTAGACAGACTTAAAAATTAAATTTAATAATCTCAATTATTGAATAGGTTGTGGGTCCTAATAAATACTAGGATCCACAGTGAAATCAATAATTGAGATTATCAAGTCTAATTTTTAAGTTCATATAACATTGCTTTTTATTACTCCTTCTGTTTCTAAATATCTCTCGTTTTACCCAATTTTTTTTGTTCCACAATCTCTGTCATTTTATAAAACCAAAGCATAATTAATTTTTTTTTTTAAATTTAACCTTAACTTTTCAATGTATTAGATTAGGTGGAAATTAAGTATTTTTTATATTATTTTTCTTCCTAATACGTATTAAATAAAGATATTTTAGTCTTGTGTAATTATTTTTTATTTATATTAGAGTTACTTAATAATTTTTTTAATTCTTGTGCAAAATTTTTACACGACAAATATTTAAAAACGGATATAATATCACATACCTTATCCACCTACTTTCTCTTTATCCAAAAAAAAAAAACTTTATTTTCTCTTTCTCATCCGCCTACTTTCTCTTTACCCAAAAAAAAAACTTTATTTTCTCTCTCTCGCAGTCTTCTCTCTCATGATCTCTTCTATCTCTTCTCCTGGTCTCCTCTATCCCTCAGTCAACCAATCACCACTCATCTGTAACTTACACAGACACACTCAACCCACCACCGCCACACACCCAACCAGCAACACCACTGTATCCCTGCACCGCATCCCTCTT
Organism: Ilex paraguariensis; assembly: GCA_963454935.2. NCBI lineage: Eukaryota > Viridiplantae > Streptophyta > Magnoliopsida > Aquifoliales > Aquifoliaceae > Ilex > Ilex paraguariensis. The sequence continues at coordinate 650,124 of CAUOFW020010057.1, forward strand.
TCTCAACCCACCACTGACTAAGATCTGAGCTGTTTCTCTCTCTTATGGACTCATACACCGACACACTTCACTACAGCACACAAAAAACACACACTCGTTATATAAATTATTTTTGAAAATTTTATGTTTGATTCATATGTTTTATTATGAATCTTTGATCCATTTTTATAAATTTTTTGATTTATTTTTTAAAATTATAAAAATTAATTATTATGAACGAGGACGATGACCGAAACATAGACAAGGATCAAAATTTACCTATAGAGTGAGTATAGAAAAATGGAACTGGACAAATATTTTTGAAGTGCATAAAGGGTAGAAACTACTCTCCCCACCCTAATCTACTGCCTTCCCTATTCACAATGTAACGATTGATACCAGAGTTACAAAAGGAGAAATCTATAGGTTTAATTAAAATGACTTGGTGTTAGATACTTTGTGTGAGTATAATAATAAGTCATTACATTCTAGTAGAAATAAAAACAAAATAGTTAACTGACGCTTGCATTATAGTACACTAGGGATTTTGAACCTCCACAATGTTGCAGTTGAGATGACAGCAAATAGGTATCCAGCCTAGTTGAAATAAGGGTGATCCAGTGCAACATATTTCAAATCCCTCTCTATAGATACAAATCATACAATTTAATTTCCATGTAAGACAATAGCTCAACGACAAGCGAACCGTTGAGACAAAAAATAAATAAATAAAACCCAACTCATCTAAACTCAACAAAGACCACACTAACTCTAGCCTTACTAAGAATTTGAATTGCACTGTAGAATAATAAGATGAATGAATTGCATTAGTGCAATTTGGCTAACTAAATCACCTTCTTACCTATCTTAAAAAGAAAATCAGACCCTCCATAAGCCTATGGAAACATGTTGAAAAAGATGATCAAGTTTATTAATGGATGATAGATTAAATGGCTAGTGTTCATAAATAAAATTAATTTGCAGAGCAGAGATTAAAATTTGAAAATCGCAGCACCCCGAGATGGCTTGGAAGCAAAAGCGTATAGGCCAAGATCATTCTTATTGATCACCCCATTGTCCATCCTTGATTGATAAAATTGTCCCTGATGCAAACAATTAACCATGTTATATCTTCTGGCATGATCTAGATGATGATAATAGTGAAGCAAATGTTCCCATTAAGCAATCAGAAACTAACCTTCAAATTGAGGATAAATTGTGGGATGATATTCTCTTTCACCAAAGCAACTGCACGACCACCCCATCCAGCTCCTGTAAGCCTTGCCCCAAAAGCACCATTATTCCGACAAATATTTACAAGCTCTTCCAACTCTGGGCAGCTAGTTTTATTAAAGACGGGGGAGGGGGAGTTAGCATTTTATATAACCAATGATGCATGGGGCGGCTACAAATTGAAAGAATAATTGGAATCGAATGAGTTCATGAGAGAATATTGTATCCAATACTATTGACTATGGCAGATCAGACTTTCCCTGTANAAAATAGTTAACTGACGCTTGCATTATAGTACACTAGGGATTTTGAACCTCCACAATGTTGCAGTTGAGATGACAGCAAATAGGTATCCAGCCTAGTTGAAATAAGGGTGATCCAGTGCAACATATTTCAAATCCCTCTCTATAGATACAAATCATACAATTTAATTTCCATGTAAGACGATAGCTCAACGACAAGCGAACCGTTGAGACAAAAAATAAATAAATAAAACCCAACTCATCTAAACTCAACAAAGACCACACTAACTCTAGCCTTACTAAGAATTTGAATTGCACTGTAGAATAATAAGATGAATGAATTGCATTAGTGCAATTTGGCTAACTAAATCACCTTCTTACCTATCTTAAAAAGAAAATCAGACCCTCCATAAGCCTATGGAAACATGTTGAAAAAGATGATCAAGTTTATTAATGGATGATAGATTAAATGGCTAGTGTTCATAAATAAAATTAATTTGCAGAGCAGAGATTAAAATTTGAAAATCGCAGCACCCCGAGATGGCTTGGATGCAAAAGCGTATAGGCCAAGATCATTCTTATTGATCACCCCATTGTCCATCCTTGATTGATAAAATTGTCCCTGATGCAAACAATTAACCATGTTATATCTTCTGGCACGATCTAGATGATGACAATAGTGAAGCAAATGTTCCCATTAAGCAATCAGAAACTAACCTTCAAATTGAGGATAAATTGTGGGATGATATTCTCTTTCACCAAAGCAACTGCACGACCACCCCATCCAGCTCCTGTAAGCCTTGCCCCAAAAGCACCATTATTCCGACAAATATTTACAAGCTCTTCCAACTCTGGGCAGCTAGTTTTATTAAAGACGGGGGAGGGGGAGTTAGCATTTTATATAACCAATGATGCATGGGGCGGCTACAAATTGAAAGAATAATTGGAATCGAATGAGTTCATGAGAGAATATTGCATCCAATACTATTGACTATGGCAGATCAGACTTTCCCTGTATCAATTTTGTCCTACAAAACATGAACCATTTTCAATGTGTTGCATAGGTACTTAACTAGCCAAAAGTTCCATTTCACTACCTAATTAAAGAAGGAGGCATCAAATCTATAGCGATTAAGCTCTACTCATTTAGTAACGAAGAAGAACACTGTTCATAAGAACATAAAAGAAAGGTGATCATTGTGCAAGAAATCTAGAGATTTAACTACATAGATTAGACATCCATTGTTCTGCAAGATGATAGAATGCAACAAGGTGTTTATGCCGCTGATTAGTACAAAACATTAACACTCTTATGTCAATACAATTGCCGATTATCAGTTCCAATTGGTGCACACACATTCAGGAAGCTAGATTTGTACCTGCATTCATATAGAACACTGCAACTATAATGGCTCTCGTTCATAAGGTCACCAAGCTTCTTCAGCATGTCCTCCTCACTACAATAAACAACTACAAGAGATTTATAGTTCAAGAAACTTGAGAGTAATTCTTGTCAATTGGTTTGATTTATCCATATTCAAAAAGTTCAATTTCAGGCCAGAACTTAACAGTGTGACTGAATTTTAGATTGAAACTTGTCCCTTCAAGAAATTCTTTACATGTTCAAAGCCATATTAGAAAATTTCTAATTGGGAAAAAAAGGCTTGTCAAACTGGACAAAGGAATCCAAAATGTGATGGGATGCTTCTTTGATTGCTTTAGATTTAGCAAATACATGAACAGAAATGAAAGAACTGTGAACAAGTACAATCATCATTTTTGGCACATTTGTCTGGAATAGACATTTTTGGCAAATTATGGTAAGCGAGTTCGTTTTCTTTTTCTTTTTTTCCTTTACGAGACAGTTTTACACCATGGAACATAGGCCACCAAGCACCTGAGCTTGCCTCATTAATTATTTCATAGAAAAGGCTCGTCAGACATTAAAAATAATAACTTACTTTACCTTAATTTTCAGCATCCTTAAAAGCATGTACCCTCTTGGCTTCCAAGTAGACATGGGAGGCCCTCTGCAAAATAAATGTGGAAAATCTACAAGTGCTTCTGAGGGGAAAAAATATCACCAAAATTTTATTCTAAGGACAATAACATACAATATAACAATGAAAGTTAAGGTAGCAGCTAGGATGGTTAGAACGTTCCAGAAATTAACAGAAATTATTTTTTTTTATTTTTTATTTTTGGGGAAGGGAAAGGGGGAGAGGGACTTGAACCCTTGACCTCAAGAAGGCAAAGCCTTTATAAGACAAGGAGTACCATTAGACCAAAGACCCATTGGTAACAGAAATTATTAAGATGACCAACTTCCTGTAAATATGCTAAGGTACAATAACAGTATATGCAGAAGCTAATTGTTTCATTGGAAAAAGAAAAAGTGCAAATACAAGTTATAGTAGAAATATTAGCAAGCAATGCAAATCTTGTACTTTTGGAAAGAAATATACTAATAGGCCTATTAAATCCCCACAGTTTTATTATTTTATTTTATTTTTTTTGGAGGGGGGGGGGATTTCAAAGAAAGCCCTTCCCAAACAATTGAAAGTTCAATCATTCATTAACAAAAACANCCAAAAAAAAAAAACTTTATTTTCTCTTTCTCATCCGCCTACTTTCTCTTTACCCAATAAAAAAACTTTATTTTCTCTCTCTCGCAGTCTTCTCTCTCATGATCTCTTCTATCTCTTCTCCTGGTCTCCTCTATCCCTCAGTCAACCAATCACCACTCATCTGTAACTTACACAGACACACTCAACCCACCACCGCCACACACCCAACCAGCAACACCACTGTATCCCTGCACCGCATCCCTCTTTCTCAACCCACCACTGACTAAGATCTGAGCTGTTTCTCTCTCTTATGGACTCATACACCGACACACTTCACTACAGCACACAAAAAACACACACTCGTTATATAAATTATTTTTGAAAATTTTATGTTTGATTCATATGTTTTATTATGAATCTTTGATCCATTTTTATAAATTTTTTGATTTATTTTTTAAAATTATAAAAATTAATTATTATGAACGAGGACGATGACCGAAACATAGACAAGGATCAAAATTTACCTATAGAGTGAGTATAGAAAAATGGAACTGGACAAATATTTTTGAAGTGCATAAAGGGTAGAAACTACTCTCCCCACCCTAATCTACTGCCTTCCCTATTCACAATGTAACGATTGATACCAGCCAGAGTTACAAAAGGAGAAATCTATAGGTTTAATTAAAATGACTTGGTGTTAGATACTTTGTGTGAGTATAATAATAAGTCATTACATTCTAGTAGAAATAAAAACAAAATAGTTAACTGACGCTTGCATTATAGTACACTAGGGATTTTGAACCTCCACAAATGTTGCAGTTGAGATGACAGCAAATAGGTATCCAGCCTAGTTGAAATAAGGGTGATGAAATAAGGGTGATCCAGGGCAACATATTTCAAATCCCTCTCTATAGATACAAATCATACAATTTAATTTCCATGTAAGACGATAGCTCAACGACAAGCGAACCGTTGAGACAAAAAATAAATAAATAAAACCCAACTCATCTAAACTCAACAAAGACCACACTAACTCTAGCCTTACTAAGAATTTGAATTGCACTGTAGAATAATAAGATGAATGAATTGCATTAGTGCAATTTGGCTAACTAAATCACCTTCTTACCTATCTTAAAAAGAAAATCAGACCCTCCATAAGCCTATGGAAACATGTTGAAAAAGATGATCAAGTTTATTAATGGATGATAGATTAAATGGCTAGTGTTCATAAATAAAATTAATTTGCAGAGCAGAGATTAAAATTTGAAAATCGCAGCACCCCGAGATGGCTTGGATGCAAAAGCGTATAGGCCAAGATCATTCTTATTGATCACCCCATTGTCCATCCTTGATTGATAAAATTGTCCCTGATGCAAACAATTAACCATGTTATATCTTCTGGCACGATCTAGATGATGACAATAGTGAAGCAAATGTTCCCATTAAGCAATCAGAAACTAACCTTCAAATTGAGGATAAATTGTGGGATGATATTCTCTTTCACCAAAGCAACTGCACGACCACCCCATCCAGCTCCTGTAAGCCTTGCCCCAAAAGCACCATTATTCCGACAAATATTTACAAGCTCTTCCAACTCTGGGCAGCTAGTTTTATTAAAGACGGGGGAGGGGGAGTTAGCATTTTATATAACCAATGATGCATGGGGCGGCTACAAATTGAAAGAATAATTGGAATCGAATGAGTTCATGAGAGAATATTGCATCCAATACTATTGACTATGGCAGATCAGACTTTCCCTGTATCAATTTTGTCCTACAAAACATGAACCATTTTCAATGTGTTGCATAGGTACTTAACTAGCCAAAAGTTCCATTTCACTACCTAATTAAAGAAGGAGGCATCAAATCTATAGCGATTAAGCTCTACTCATTTAGTAACGAAGAAGAACACTGTTCATAAGAACATAAAAGAAAGGTGATCATTGTGCAAGAAATCTAGAGATTTAACTACATAGATTAGACATCCATTGTTCTGCAAGATGATAGAATGCAACAAGGTGTTTATGCCGCTGATTAGTACAAAACATTAACACTCTTATGTCAATACAATTGCCGATTATCAGTTCCAATTGGTGCACACACATTCAGGAAGCTAGATTTGTACCTGCATTCATATAGAACACTGCAACTATAATGGCTCTCGTTCATAAGGTCACCAAGCTTCTTCAGCATGTCCTCCTCACTACAATAAACAACTACAAGAGATTTATAGTTCAAGAAACTTGAGAGTAATTCTTGTCAATTGGTTTGATTTATCCATATTCAAAAAGTTCAATTTCAGGCCAGAACTTAACAGTGTGACTGAATTTTAGATTGAAACTTGTCCCTTCAAGAAATTCTTTACATGTTCAAAGCCATATTAGAAAATTTCTAATTGGGAAAAAAAGGCTTGTCAAACTGGACAAAGGAATCCAAAATGTGATGGGATGCTTCTTTGATTGCTTTAGATTTAGCAAATACATGAACAGAAATGAAAGAACTGTGAACAAGTACAATCATCATTTTTGGCACATTTGTCTGGAATAGACATTTTTGGCAAATTATGGTAAGCGAGTTCGTTTTCTTTTTCTTTTTTTCCTTTACGAGACAGTTTTACACCATGGAACATAGGCCACCAAGCACCTGAGCTTGCCTCATTAATTATTTCATAGAAAAGGCTCGTCAGACATTAAAAATAATAACTTACTTTACCTTAATTTTCAGCATCCTTAAAAGCATGTACCCTCTTGGCTTCCAAGTAGACATGGGAGGCCCTCTGCAAAATAAATGTGGAAAATCTACAAGTGCTTCTGAGGGGAAAAAATATCACCAAAATTTTATTCTAAGGACAATAACATACAATATAACAATGAAAGTTAAGGTAGCAGCTAGGATGGTTAGAACGTTCCAGAAATTAACAGAAATTATTTTTTTTTATTTTTTATTTTTGGGGAAGGGAAAGGGGGAGAGGGACTTGAACCCTTGACCTCAAGAAGGCAAAGCCTTTATAAGACAAGGAGTACCATTAGACCAAAGACCCATTGGTAACAGAAATTATTAAGATGACCAACTTCCTGTAAATATGCTAAGGTACAATAACAGTATATGCAGAAGCTAATTGTTTCATTGGAAAAAGAAAAAGTGCAAATACAAGTTATAGTAGAAATATTAGCAAGCAATGCAAATCTTGTACTTTTGGAAAGAAATATACTAATAGGCCTATTAAATCCCCACAGTTTTATTATTTTATTTTATTTTTTTTGGAGGGGGGGGGGATTTCAAAGAAAGCCCTTCCCAAACAATTGAAAGTTCAATCATTCATTAACAAAAACAAAGCAATGAATACAAATAAATCATAATTAATTTACAATCATGAACTTCAAGCAATTCTAGGCAACCACCCAAGAAAATCACCTGGAATAATTTAAAGTGCTTGGCAGCTTTTAGCACATCCATAGACGTGGGAGAACTGGCAAAGATCGAGTGCAGGCTTTCCTCCGTGATTTTCTCAATGTCTCCAGCTGTATNCACACTCAACCCACCACCGCCACACACCCAACCAGCAACACCACTGTATCCCTGCACCGCATCCCTCTTTCTCAACCCACCACTGACTAAGACCTGAGCTGTTTCTCTCTCTTATGGACTCATACACCGACACACTTCAGTACAGCACACAAAAAACACACACTTGTTATATAAATTATTTTTGAAAATTTTATGTTTGATTCATATGTTTTATTATGAATCTTTGATCCATTTTTATAAATTTTTTGATTTATTTTTTAAAATTATAAAAATTAATTATTATGAACGAGGACGATGACCGAAACATAGACAAGGATCAAAATTTACCTATAGAGTGAGTATAGAAAAATGGAACTGGACAAATATTTTTGAAGTGCATAAAGGGTAGAAACTACTCTCCCCACCCTAATCTACTGCCTTCCCTATTCACAATGTAACGATTGATACCAGAGTTACAAAAGGAGAAATCTATAGGTTTAATTAAAATGACTTGGTGTTAGATACTTTGTGTGAGTATAATAATAAGTCATTACATTCTAGTAGAAATAAAAACAAAATAGTTAACTGACGCTTGCATTATAGTACACTAGGGATTTTGAACCTCCACAATGTTGCAGTTGAGATGACAGCAAATAGGTATCCAGCCTAGTTGAAATAAGGGTGATCCAGTGCAACATATTTCAAATCCCTCTCTATAGATACAAATCATACAATTTAATTTCCATGTAAGACAATAGCTCAACGACAAGCGAACCGTTGAGACAAAAAATAAATAAATAAAACCCAACTCATCTAAACTCAACAAAGACCACACTAACTCTAGCCTTACTAAGAATTTGAATTGCACTGTAGAATAATAAGATGAATGAATTGCATTAGTGCAATTTGGCTAACTAAATCACCTTCTTACCTATCTTAAAAAGAAAATCAGACCCTCCATAAGCCTATGGAAACATGTTGAAAAAGATGATCAAGTTTATTAATGGATGATAGATTAAATGGCTAGTGTTCATAAATAAAATTAATTTGCAGAGCAGAGATTAAAATTTGAAAATCGCAGCACCCCGAGATGGCTTGGATGCAAAAGCGTATAGGCCAAGATCATTCTTATTGATCACCCCATTGTCCATCCTTGATTGATAAAATTGTCCCTGATGCAAACAATTAACCATGTTATATCTTCTGGCATGATCTAGATGATGACAATAGTGAAGCAAATGTTCCCATTAAGCAATCAGAAACTAACCTTCAAATTGAGGATAAATTGTGGGATGATATTCTCTTTCACCAAAGCAACTGCACGACCACCCCATCCAGCTCCTGTAAGCCTTGCCCCAAAAGCACCATTATTCCGACAAATATTTACAAGCTCTTCCAACTCTGGGCAGCTAGTTTTATTAAAGACGGGGGAGGGGGAGTTAGCATTTTATATAACCAATGATGCATGGGGCGGCTACAAATTGAAAGAATAATTGGAATCGAATGAGTTCATGAGAGAATATTGTATCCAATACTATTGACTATGGCAGATCAGACTTTCCCTGCATCAATTTTGTCCTACAAAACATGAACCATTTTCAATGTGTTGCATAGGTACTTAACTAGCCAAAAGTTCCATTTCACTACCTAATTAAAGAAGGAGGCATCAAATCTATAGCGATTAAGCTCTACTCATTTAGTAACGAAGAAGAACACTGTTCATAAGAACATAAAAGAAAGGTGATCATTGTGCAAGAAATCTAGAGATTTAACTACATAGATTAGACATCCATTGTTCTGCAAGATGATAGAATGCAACAAGGTGTTTATGCCGCTGATTAGTACAAAACATTAACACTCTTATGTCAATACAATTGCCGATTATCAGTTCCAATTGGTGCACACACATTCAGGAAGCTAGATTTGTACCTGCATTCATATAGAACACTGCAACTATAATGGCTCTCGTTCATAAGGTCACCAAGCTTCTTCAGCATGTCCTCCTCACTACAATAAACAACTACAAGAGATTTATAGTTCAAGAAACTTGAGAGTAATTCTTGTCAATTGGTTTGATTTATCCATATTCAAAAAGTTCAATTTCAGGCCAGAACTTAACAGTGTGACTGAATTTTAGATTGAAACTTGTCCCTTCAAGAAATTCTTTACATGTTCAAAGCCATATTAGAAAATTTCTAATTGGGAAAAAAAGGCTTGTCAAACTGGACAAAGGAATCCAAAATGTGATGGGATGCTTCTTTGATTGCTTTAGATTTAGCAAATACATGAACAGAAATGAAAGAACTGTGAACAAGTACAATCATCATTTTTGGCACATTTGTCTGGAATAGACATTTTTGGCAAATTATGGTAAGCGAGTTCGTTTTCTTTTTCTTTTTTTCCTTTACGAGACAGTTTTACACCATGGAACATAGGCCACCAAGCACCTGAGCTTGCCTCATTAATTATTTCATAGAAAAGGCTCGTCAGACATTAAAAATAATAACTTACTTTACCTTAATTTTCAGCATCCTTAAAAGCATGTACCCTCTTGGCTTCCAAGTAGACATGGGAGGCCCTCTGCAAAATAAATGTGGAAAATCTACAAGTGCTTCTGAGGGGAAAAAATATCACCAAAATTTTATTCTAAGGACAATAACATACAATATAACAATGAAAGTTAAGGTAGCAGCTAGGATGGTTAGAACGTTCCAGAAATTAACAGAAATTATTTTTTTTTATTTTTTATTTTTGGGGAAGGGAAAGGGGGAGAGGGACTTGAACCCTTGACCTCAAGAAGGCAAAGCCTTTATAAGACAAGGAGTACCATTAGACCAAAGACCCATTGGTAACAGAAATTATTAAGATGACCAACTTCCTGTAAATATGCTAAGGTACAATAACAGTATATGCAGAAGCTAATTGTTTCATTGGAAAAAGAAAAAGTGCAAATACAAGTTATAGTAGAAATATTAGCAAGCAATGCAAATCTTGTACTTTTGGAAAGAAATATACTAATAGGCCTATTAAATCCCCACAGTTTTATTATTTTATTTTATTTTTTTTGGAGGGGGGGGGGATTTCAAAGAAAGCCCTTCCCAAACAATTGAAAGTTCAATCATTCATTAACAAAAACAAAGCAATGAATACAAATAAATCATAATTAATTTACAATCATGAACTTCAAGCAATTCTAGGCAACCACCCAAGAAAATCACCTGGAATAATTTAAAGTGCTTGGCAGCTTTTAGCACATCCATAGACGTGGGAGAACTGGCAAAGATCGAGTGCAGGCTTTCCTCCGTGATTTTCTCAATGTCTCCAGCTGTATAAGGTTCTTCATCTAAAAATTCCTGCAGAAGTGGAAAATGTTAACCTAATCTTCATGGTCAAATACAAATATATTTGAAAACAATAATAAAATCCCTGTAACAATGGCAAGTCAATATCAATAATGCTAACAACCCCAGAATGTTGTTATAAAAGTAGAGGCCGGACATAAATGTGGAAAACATGCTGTAGATACCTTGACAGCAACGACCGGATCAGAAGATCCGTGACTGCCCGCAAATGAAACACACAGCCCTTCAACATCAGAAAGAGTTTTTACATTGGTAATTGCCTCATGAGGTTTCATCCCAAGCTTTATTCNAATGAAACACACAGCCCTTCAACATCAGAAAGAGTTTTTACATTGGTAATTGCCTCCTGAGGTTTCATCCNGAAATAAAAACAAAATAGTTAACTGACGCTTGCATTATAGTACACTAGGGATTTTGAACCTCCACAAATGTTGCAGTTGAGATGACAGCAAATAGGTATCCAGCCTAGTTGAAATAAGGGTGATGAAATAAGGGTGATCCAGGGCAACATATTTCAAATCCCTCTCTATAGATACAAATCATACAATTTAATTTCCATGTAAGACGANCCCAAGAACAATCTGCAAGCCCAAATGTTCAAAGGTGAAACCTGAATTGAATTCTGCAGTTAACTCGAAGACACTTGCAAGTCTACCCATATATCACCAATAAGTAATAATAGTAGGCCATCAAATCTCAGATCAAAAAGTAGCTGGTAAGAATAGAAGCCCCTGAAAATTTGAAATGGCTCAAGGATCTTAATAATGTCACGCACTAGAATAATGACGAAAATGATAACCTTCTTTCTTATCACATTTATACAACCCCTATAGCGTTTAGGAATTTGACAGAGGAAAACATAATGCCAAAGGTCATCTCCAGCTAATGCACTAAAGCACTACATTTAAATTTGCATTTTCACATATACATGTGCAATGTGCAATGTGCATTAACTGCAACGAAGGTGAAGTGAGAGTATTACAAAATGTAAGCATCCAGGACTGGCAGATTTCATTAGACAAAAGGTAAATGATATAATCTACCTGGGGCCAAAAAACTTTCACAAACAAGCACAACAACAAGAACATCAATTATAACAAGGATCTAATTGGAATCCTCTATTCATATGTAATCCAAGCAACACCATCCACCAATCTACTGAGAGCATTTTCAACTGAAATGATAGTAGAAGGCAATAGAAAACAAACACAGCTTTCAAGGGAAGTTCAAAATTGAAACACAGACAGGGATATATTATGACATGCGCTTGCAGCATGTTTGCCTACTGTCCTTTCACAAGAGTCCAGAAGAGATTATTCAGGAGTATTTCAATGATTCTGATAAGAGAGAAATGTATTACCTGGTCCATTCCACCAGATTGTGTCCCAATGTGTCGTTCACATTCACATGTAAGCTGAGCAATTTCGTTCTGTATAATAAGCAATGAAATTAGAATCAATAAGATACATCATTTCTTCTCACAAAAACCTACTGTTGGCAGTTTTCCATCTACTAGTTTGTGGAAAGGGAACCTTAGCAATGATAAAGAGCAAATCTGAATACACAAATGCAACATGAGCAAATGAGTCAATCCTCAAGTAAACATTAGATATAAGATAATCGATAAGCACATTGGGTCCAGAATTGTTGTACTAGCATTTAGGAGATTTCCATTAAATACCTCACATGCATTTTTCCAGTTTCAGTCACATTATTTGTCCTTGTCACATGGATCACCCACCAATATAGGATGAATAGACAAACTTATGTTTCCACTATCAAGCTTTCAAATTTTTGAAAGAAATACTCCTAGCTAAGGAAATCCAAGTTTGTTATAGTTATTCTTGGAGATACCTATTCACATTTTTCATCAATCGGTTTAAAAATAACAGCGAAGTATATTAATAATAAACAAGTCATTGGAATAAGTACACAGCTCAAGATAATTATGGTTGATGCATGTTTCAAAGCTTTCCCATGTTTCCAATCCTTCCCGATAAATATACAGACAAAGCTCTGAAGAAACAAAGTCAACTGCTTAAACAGAAATTTCGCAAGAGAAATGTCACACATTTTTCCTATGAATGCCCACCGAGGTCTAACTTTGTGGTTATGGGATTAAATGGAACAACACAACAACCAAACATAATACCCTTTTTCTACATCTTTAACAAGATATACATAGTACCTTTGGAAAGTTCACATCAAATGTAGCCATTATAGCAATTGTTGCAGCGCAAACAAATGCAGCAGAGCTTGACAGTCCAGACCCTATGTGAAAAAAATGTAATTTGGGAACATTTTAGACATAAAGATCTGCCTCTCAAACAAAGTGTTACTAACAGTTACCTGATTCACTGGTACACATTACACGGTAAGGAGTGAGAGTATACCTGTAGGAACTGTGCCATCAACAATAACATCAAGTCTCACTGGCAGACCGACATCCAATCCTTTTGATTTCGCATACTCATGATAACCTTTATAATACCTGCAGAACACAGAACACGAGTTTCTATGATGGTGGCTTTTATAAAGTAGTCCTTTTGATTTCGCATACTCATGATAACCTTTATACCTACAAATTAAATATTTTTTTAATTTAATGATCTGGATAAGTGTTCTTTTTGTTGCGGGGGAGTCCTAATTGTAGGAGGTCACCATCGCTCGCCCTTAATTAATTTTATCTCCTGCCTAATTATAGAGTTCTTCTAAGACTAGAATTACAATGGTCCAATTTGGAACTAACTGAAATAAGTTAATTTTATATACTCTCTCTCTGTTCCTAAATATATGTCGTTTAAAATTTTTACATAAGAATTAAGGAAGTTATTAAATAACTCTAATATGAGTAAAAAATAATTACACATGACTAAAATATTCTTATTTAATACGTATTGGGAAGGAAAAGAATATGAAAGACACTTAACTTCCATCTAATCTAATGTATTGAAAAATTAAACGTAAATTTGAAAGAAAAAAATATTAATTATGTTTTGATTTCATAAAACGACAGATATTATGCAACAAAAAAAATTGTGTAAAACGACAAATATTTAAGAACGGAAGGAATACTTTAGAATAAAATAAGTTAGGTCTATTTAGACTTAAGCTTCTTGATGAAATTATTCGGTAACTTCTTGAACACAAAAAAGAAAATTAGTTAGGATAATTTAAGAAACTGATTTTATGAAAATTGTTGCGAGTCTTACATAATTTTTATTTTATTATATTCATAAAATATTTTTAGTGACATAAAAAAGTTTGAAATTCCTTTTTTGGAAACTATTATGCATACTTTATATATACATATATTTTTTTTTATTTTGACACAAAAAAAATTAAAAAATCACTATAAACAGATTTTTCTAATTTTTTAAAGAACACCAAATGATTTTGGGAGGTTGTTTTTAACTCCGATTTTTTTGAAAATTTTTTTAAATCGTAGCTTTTTACTTAAAAAAAACTAAGTCCAAACAGACTTAATATTTAAATAATTTAAATTCTAATTCCAACAAAAAAAAACAAAAAAAAACTATTTTAAATCAACATTGATTGTTTTCCACGAGGGTGTGAGACTTTGGAGTTGTTTGGAGGGAGAAAATTTTCGATGTTTACCACATATAACATAGCAATTGTGCCATGTAGTGCACGCCACATATAAAAATATTGTTCTTTTTATATAATCAATGTGTGTCAGACAAGTAAGTGTTGTGATAAATTTTAGATAAAACTCCAGCTAAATTTTTTTTTTAGCTATTTTAAATAGTTTCTTCCTAAAATATAGCTACAACGGGATTAGCTGTTCTCTTATCTATTTTTCATAACTCCATTTTCACTAGTTACATCTAACTAGCTACTTCAGAAGTTATTGGTCTAGTGCTTAGATGAGGCGATCGATGGAGAGACGATGACATCTAGTTTGATCAAGCTCGAAGCCTTCAGAAGTTTTCAATCAATCTCAAAAGTTTTGACGTAATTTTATTTTGGATTTTGTGATTTAATTTGAGAGAATTTAGTTTGGGGGTAGTAATTTTCGGAATGTGGGTTCTCTCTTGTAACTTATAATTGATTAAATTTGTATAATGTATAGTGGAATTGCTATTTTTTAAATTTTATTATTGAAAGTTAGTTCAAGTTAGTTGAACTATTTAGCTAAAATAGATAGCGTTGTTAGAGTGAATTTGAAAAAGTGATTAACTAAAATAGATAATATAATATTTAAATATATTTTGAGTAGCTATTTTGAATAGCATTGTTGGAGATGCTCTAAGTGTTGTATGACACTTTCATGCTATACTTGGTGAATATTTTTTTATTTTTTGTTAGAAGGAGAAAAGAATGAATTCCGAAACTCTAAATGTGAGAAGAGTCTCGTATTAAGTTGGCTCTCGTTCTGGATTATATTGATGATCTTAGAATCCATATTTCATATGTTTCACCAAACATATATGGACTCCATTTAAGTTATTTTTACCCACAAAATGTGGACTATATTGTTTGTCTTCTTTCTTAATGCAGCTCTCCTTATAAAAATCGGCCTGCTGTGGGGTTGGCTTCCCTCTATGAAGGCTGGAGCCATGTATGATGTAAGGACTTCATTTCAGTTTGGTGAGGAAGAAAGCACATGCATTATTAACCTCCATTAGACCTAGACCTTGTCATGTTCATTTCCAATGTAAAACTCCTACATGGAAAATCATTGTCAACAAAGATTAAAATAGACCTTACCTTCTTTTATGTACTTGTAATATCTATATATTCGACACTTTTATCTAACGTGTTATAATACCTGAATGTCGTATGACAAATACTGAGATTACACTATTTATCAATTCATTCAAAAGATACGTGATTGAAATAATTTTTAATGTAAACCCATCTTACTTGTGTAAGTGGGCCTAAATAAGGCCTAACGCAATCAACATAAATCATAATATAAAAATAAGTTTTTTTGTTAACATTAGCTTCCCATAACAAGCATAGGCAACATTTTTCCACTAATTTTAGAGGCTTATAGAAAACTAGAACTGGTTAACAATTCTACAGTTCCTACGGATTTCACCACTCTCCCCAGTCAGTGATCCCAAGCTACCCATTTTCAGCATCGACCTCTTGAATTCCTCGAAGAACACTGTCGGGTCATTGGCATAATATTCGACTATTTCATGAGTAAGGTCGTTTTCAGCCACCAGGGCTTGGTCCGACGCGAGCAATCCCTCCCCGGAAATGAGGTTAACATAGTACTGGTTGTCGAATGTTGATGGAGTTACAGTGTCTAGTTGTGCTAGGGTCGTGTTGCTGTCAGTTTCTGAGCATAGCTGTTGGAGCGACTCGAGGAAGTTCAAGTTAACCTCTGGACTATTTACATTGCTTGTACCATTTAGCCTGGAGCTAAATGTTGAGCATCGAGCTTTTCCCATTGTGTGTGCACCTACAAAAGGAAAATCAGAAGGGTATATTCTCAGCAACCAAACGCGCCTAATGTTTTGGACCAATCTGAGCGTAAGCAAAAGATTTACATAGGAGGAAAAAAAAAAGTTACCAGAGAGAGTAACCATGTCACTGAGTGAAAGGCCAACATTTTGGAACCTTGCCACTAGGGTGGCTGCATCAGAATTAGGGCCTGGAATGTTGTTATTAGCGGCTGTTTTGCTAGCACTTAAGCTGTCCCTCCTTCCCGTCTGCACTTCCCAACCAGGCCCTCCTGACTGAAAATCAGACCATAAAAACATTCCCAAGACACAAATTTACATGGGGATAAGAGTATAGTAACGAATAATTATTTTCTAGTGTCATATTGAAGAGCACAAGAAGGTAAAAGTGAAGTTACTACTTAAACTAACGAGATTGTTACATAATGGGGGTTGTTTGAGGTTGATTATAACGTTTTAGGATTGATCCAAACCTATGCTTTAGTAATAACTCACTTTTTTGAACCGTAACTTGATCTCAAATGAGTTATAACTAACTCTTGTTTGCTTAAAAATTTACAGTTTGGTACCATAGTACTCTTAGTTCTACATAGGAAGGGAAATAAAGTGGCTGACACAACAACCTACCAAAACAACAGAGTCTCTGGCTACAATAGCAAGAATATCAGCACAAGAGACAGTTTCAGGACAAACTGCTTCAAGATCAGATTTTATGGTATCAATCACTTCAAACCCCCTCAATGAGTTCAAGTTTGGTGCAGCAGTTTTTTCGCCAACAAAGCTTGGTGTGTCATCTAATAACACTGATGCATCACATCCCTGAAAAACTTAAATATTCATTACAATTTTTTTAAATGTCAAGTAGTAACATGAAATTAAAAGCAATCGTAAAATGAATCATAGACTTGCATTAACAAAGCAATCATGGAAATGGAGGCGAAGCAAAGAAGCTGCCATTCTAGGATCCTGAGCTACAGCGGTTTCAACCCAAGAGAAGATGATCGGTTCTGCCTCCGGGCAACTGTCTAGGTACATACCAAAGCTTAGTGTGACAGTGGTACCATCAATGCATGTTTCGTTTAATGTATTTGGGCTGTTGATTGCCAATGCAATTGAAAGCCTGAGCATGAGTAAACATAAAGCTAAGTGCATAGCCATTTTGAAATCTTAACCAGATAACTGGCAACCAACAATGTTTTAGCTATGAAGTGGTTCTCAACAATATATATATATATATAGAAGCTGCTTTGAATAATATGTAGAGGAGAGTGGTTAGAAGACAGTGTCAAACCATAGAAGAGGTCAGTTTACAGAATGACATGGGAACTTTACCTATTCATCTAATGCCATGTGCTCCAATGCTTCATTCCAGAGAGACGGCAAAGTTTCCTTGAGGAGAGAGGAAGTGAAAGCTTTTGGGGGCAGTTGGGAGTGGTTTGTCTCGAAGTCTGTATAGCAGTTATTCCCTTTACTAATCTTGGGGAAGTGGTGGTGCAACAACTTCTCCATAATTAGTAAGATCATGTTGAAATTACTGGATGGATTACAGAAATTAAGTGATTAGAGAGAGTCCAATAATAGTCAGAGGGAATCTTGAAAACATCATGACAAGTCATTGAAGATCAATAGTTCAGTACAGTGGGTGGGATGATTGATGAATGTGTATGTTTGGCCCATTTGCAGCCCATTAATGAAGAGAGGAGGAGGGAAAGATAGAATGGCTAATTGGGTCGAACAGGCCTTCAATTCGGACCAAATTGCAGCCCATTAGTTAATCACATCCCCTTTGTATCATGACATTTGTTCTTCCTCTCAAATCAAATACTATCGTTTGGGTTTTACATAGTAATAATAATACAATATTTGGATAAATTGTTAATCCAATAACAGTGATGGATTTTGTTATGGGAAAAAATAGGATAAAAAATAACGACCAAATGATGTGTTACAGATATAGACGTATTTTAAGTCTGTTTAGGCATGTTCTCAAAAAAAGTAATTAAAAACATATTTTTTTAAAAGAGTTTTAGAAATCATGTTCTCCATAAAATAGAATGTACATTACCATTTCAATGTCTAGTAACAACTAAGATTAAAAGCTAGAATAAAATTAAAACATCACTTAAATATTTAGATAATCCCCCACCCAGACCTAGACCTGACCCTGGACCCAGAGACACACCCAACCTAGGTTTTAACCTCAGACCCAGACCCAACATTGACCTGGATCTTAACCTTAGTCCCGGACCCAACTCAACCCCAATTATGGACCCTGGATACAAACCTGGTCCTAGACTCGAACTTGGACACGTCTCGGACTCCAACCTCGAACCTGACCCGGAGTGGAGATGGGATGGTGTTGGTGGTAGTAGTAATGGTGGTGGTGATGAGTGAGGACAATTGAGAATTGAAAATGCCACAAAATATTCATGAATGATAAATCATATACTAGTAGAATTAGACAATTGATGGCAATAAAAATGATTATTACATACTTAGTTACCATCAACCACCACCAAACACATGTATATATGCTAACAGTTATGATAGCTAGCAAATGTATGTGTCCTCTTCTTGCATAATCAGTGCTATGCTGTATGTGTTCTCCCCAGGATGAGATAAAGGTAGATATTGTACCACTGAATCGACCTTCCATCTAATCCACTTTCTACACAACTTTGCCAGAAATTATGTATGGCCATAAGTAGCAGCACACTCGAGTGAACTATTACATTCCTAGGGTTTGCACTGTCCTGTGGACAATGACCCTGCAACTCTACTCGCAATTAATGAATACCCTAAAATTTATGAACAATGCTTAAAGGATCTAATATGGGTGACATAATATGTGCAAATGTGCATTGTTCATACTATCTACATCAACAAGGGTAGCTTTTTCTCAACTATGAAAGAAAAATAGAAGTGTGTCTACTAATACAATGGCACCAGTTGAAAATTTAATCCCAGTGCACTATAACTATGATTAATGTTGTTGCAACCTAAAAAATTAACCTAATTTACTAACTTAATGATAATACAATGATGTGTTCCAATAATATTGTTGTGATTGTAACTCTTGAACTTCTTCATTGGACTTCATCACTTGACACGTCATTACCGTACCAAATGCATCCATTCCAAAAAGTGGGGGTTACATATGTGAACACACTCAACCTACTATTCAACCTTGGGAGTCAAGATTTAGTGAATATGAACCATCCATTAAATCAAACAAATATCTTTACTAGATTACTAAAATTAATTATCCTTGTTAAGTTTCTCAAGTTTCTTTGCATATTTGTATGGTAAGGGATCAAGTTCTCACATTCATTCTCATCTTGATTTCCATAATGGGTTCCTGAGGTTCCCCTAAAGGAAAAAAGTTG
Organism: Ilex paraguariensis; assembly: GCA_963454935.2. NCBI lineage: Eukaryota > Viridiplantae > Streptophyta > Magnoliopsida > Aquifoliales > Aquifoliaceae > Ilex > Ilex paraguariensis. Next base: position 669,834 of record CAUOFW020010057.1, read on the forward strand.
AAAAGTTTCACCCACCTTGATTATAGAGAAACCCCAACCACAGATATTCTGGTGTTCTTATACCAATTGACAATGTTATTGCATACAATTTTTTTTCCCTATAGTCAGGAGTGTTTTGACTAGCTTACGCACACTTCAATTAATACTCTCTCAGGTCTGATCACAGTCAACCCATCCACGCTAGAATTAGAGTATTCATAAGAAATAATTATCTCCCGACTCCAAAAAATTATCAAGATTCGAATTTAAAACATTTGAGTTTATAACTCCTATATGTTACCATTGAAGCTACCTTTGGGATTTATTGCATACGAATCCAACCAAAGAAGAGGAGGCACAAGAAAANAAAAAAAAAAAACTATTTTAAATCAACATTGATTGTTTTCCACGAGGGTGTGAGACTTTGGAGTTGTTTGGAGGGAGAAAATTTTCGATGTTTACCGCATATAACATAGCAATTGTGCCATGTAGTGCACGCCACATATAAAAATATTGTTCTTTTTATATAATCAATGTGTGTCAGACAAGTAAGTGTTGTGATAAATTTTAGATAAAACTCCAGCTAAATTTTTTTTTTAGCTATTTTAAATAGTTTCTTCCTAAAATATAGCTACAACGGATTAGCTGTTCTCCTATCTATTTTTCATAACTCTATTTTCACTAGTTACATCTAACTAGCTACTTCAGAAGTTATTGGTCTAGTGCTTAGATGAGACGATCGATGGAGAGACGATGACATCTAGTTTGATCAAACTCGAAGCCTTCAGAAGTTTTCAATCAATCTCAAAAGTTTTGACGTAATTTTATTTTGGATTTTGTGATTTAATTTGAGAGAATTTAGTTTGGGAGTAGTAATTTTCGGAATGTGGATTCTCTCTTGTAACCTATAATTGATTAAATTTGTACAATGTATAGTGAAATTACTATTTTTTAAATTTTATTATTGAAAGTTAGTTCAAGTTAGTTGAACTATTTAGTTAAATAGATAGCGTTGTTAGAGTGAATTTGAAAAAATGATTAACTAAAGTAGATAATATAATATTTAAATATATTTTGAGTAGCTATTTTGAATAGCATTGTTAGAGATGCTCTAAGTGTTGTATGACACTTTCATGCCATACTTGGTGAATATTTTTTTATTTTTTGTTAGAAGGAGAAAAGAATGAATTCCGAAACTCTAAATGTGAGAAGAGCCTCGTATCAAGTTGGCTCTCGTTCTGGATTATATTGATGATCTTAGAATCGATATTTCATATGTTTCACCAAACATATATGGACTCCATTTAAGTTATTTTTACCCACAAAATGTGGACTATATTGTTTGTCTTCTTTCTTAATGTAGCTCTCCTTATAAAAGCCNCTCCATTTAAGTTATTTTTACCCACAAAATGTGGACTATATTGTTTGTCTTCTTTCTTAATGCAGCTCTCCTTATAAAAATCGGCCTGCTGTGGGGTTGGCTTCCCTCTATGAAGGCTGGAGCCATGTATGATGTAAGGACTTCATTTCAGTTTGGTGAGGAAGAAAGCACATGTATTATTAACCTCCATTAGACCTAGACCTTGTCATGTTCATTTCCAATGTAAAACTCTTACATGGAAAATCATTGTCAATAAAGATTAAAATAGACCTTACCTTCTTTTATGTACTTGTAATATCTATATATTCGACACTTTTATCTAACGGGTTATAATACCTGAATGTCGTATGACAAATACTGAGATTACACTATTTATCAATTCATTCAAAAGATACGTGATTGAAATAATTTTTAATGTAAACCCATCTTACTTGTGTAAGTGGGCCTAAATAAGGCCTACCGCAATCAACATAAATCATAATAGTAAATAAGTTTTTTTGTTAACATTAGCTTCCCATAACAAGCATAGGCAACATTTTTCCACTAATTTTAGAGGCTTATAGAAAACTAGAACTGGTTAACAATTCTACAGTTCCTACGGATTTCACCACTCTCCCCAGTCAGTGATCCCAAGCTACCCATTTTCAGCATCGACCTCTTGAATTCCTCGAAGAACACTGTCGGGTCATTGGCATAATATTCGACTATTTCATGAGTAAGGTCGTTTTCAGCCACCAGGGCTTGGTCCGACGCGAGCAATCCCTCCCCGGAAATGAGGTTAACATAGTACTGGTTGTCGAATGTTGATGGAGTTACAGTGTCTAGTTGTGCTAGGGTCGTGTTGCTGTCAGTTTCTGAGCATAGCTGTTGGAGCGACTCGAGGAAGTTCAAGTTAACCTCTGGACTATTTACATTGCTTGTACCATTTAGCCTGGAGCTAAATGTTGAGCATCGAGCTTTTCCCATTGTGTGTGCACCTACAAAAGGAAAATCAGAAGGGTATATTCTCAGCAACCAAACGCGCCTAATGTTTTGGACCAATCTGAGCGTAAGCAAAAGATTTACATAGGAGGAAAAAAAAAAGTTACCAGAGAGAGTAACCATGTCACTGAGTGAAAGGCCAACATTTTGGAACCTTGCCACTAGGGTGGCTGCATCAGAATTAGGGCCTGGAATGTTGTTATTAGCGGCTGTTTTGCTAGCACTTAAGCTGTCCCTCCTTCCCGTCTGCACTTCCCAACCAGGCCCTCCTGACTGAAAATCAGACCATAAAAACATTCCCAAGACACAAATTTACATGGGGATAAGAGTATAGTAACGAATAATTATTTTCTAGTGTCATATTGAAGAGCACAAGAAGGTAAAAGTGAAGTTACTACTTAAACTAACGAGATTGTTACATAATGGGGGTTGTTTGAGGTTGATTATAACGTTTTAGGATTGATCCAAACCTATGCTTTAGTAATAACTCACTTTTTTGAACCGTAACTTGATCTCAAATGAGTTATAACTAACTCTTGTTTGCTTAAAAATTTACAGTTTGGTACCATAGTACTCTTAGTTCTACATAGGAAGGGAAATAAAGTGGCTGACACAACAACCTACCAAAACAACAGAGTCTCTGGCTACAATAGCAAGAATATCAGCACAAGAGACAGTTTCAGGACAAACTGCTTCAAGATCAGATTTTATGGTATCAATCACTTCAAACCCCCTCAATGAGTTCAAGTTTGGTGCAGCAGTTTTTTCGCCAACAAAGCTTGGTGTGTCATCTAATAACACTGATGCATCACATCCCTGAAAAACTTAAATATTCATTACAATTTTTTTAAATGTCAAGTAGTAACATGAAATTAAAAGCAATCGTAAAATGAATCATAGACTTGCATTAACAAAGCAATCATGGAAATGGAGGCGAAGCAAAGAAGCTGCCATTCTAGGATCCTGAGCTACAGCGGTTTCAACCCAAGAGAAGATGATCGGTTCTGCCTCCGGGCAACTGTCTAGGTACATACCAAAGCTTAGTGTGACAGTGGTACCATCAATGCATGTTTCGTTTAATGTATTTGGGCTGTTGATTGCCAATGCAATTGAAAGCCTGAGCATGAGTAAACATAAAGCTAAGTGCATAGCCATTTTGAAATCTTAACCAGATAACTGGCAACCAACAATGTTTTAGCTATGAAGTGGTTCTCAACAATATATATATATATAGAAGCTGCTTTGAATAATATGTAGAGGAGAGTGGTTAGAAGACAGTGTCAAACCATAGAAGAGGTCAGTTTACAGAATGACATGGGAACTTTACCTATTCATCTAATGCCATGTGCTCCAATGCTTCATTCCAGAGAGACGGCAAAGTTTCCTTGAGGAGAGAGGAAGTGAAAGCTTTTGGGGGCAGTTGGGAGTGGTTTGTCTCGAAGTCTGTATAGCAGTTATTCCCTTTACTAATCTTGGGGAAGTGGTGGTGCAACAACTTCTCCATAATTAGTAAGATCATGTTGAAATTACTGGATGGATTACAGAAATTAAGTGATTAGAGAGAGTCCAATAATAGTCAGAGGGAATCTTGAAAACATCATGACAAGTCATTGAAGATCAATAGTTCAGTACAGTGGGTGGGATGATTGATGAATGTGTATGTTTGGCCCATTTGCAGCCCATTAATGAAGAGAGGAGGAGGGAAAGATAGAATGGCTAATTGGGTCGAACAGGCCTTCAATTCGGACCAAATTGCAGCCCATTAGTTAATCACATCCCCTTTGTATCATGACATTTGTTCTTCCTCTCAAATCAAATACTATCGTTTGGGTTTTACATAGTAATAATAATACAATATTTGGATAAATTGTTAATCCAATAACAGTGATGGATTTTGTTATGGGAAAAAATAGGATAAAAAATAACGACCAAATGATGTGTTACAGATATAGACGTATTTTAAGTCTGTTTAGGCATGTTCTCAAAAAAAGTAATTAAAAACATATTTTTTTAAAAGAGTTTTAGAAATCATGTTCTCCATAAAATAGAATGTACATTACCATTTCAATGTCTAGTAACAACTAAGATTAAAAGCTAGAATAAAATTAAAACATCACTTAAATATTTAGATAATCCCCCCACCCAGACCTAGACCTGACCCTGGACCCAGAGACACACCCAACCTAGGTTTTAACCTCAGACCCAGACCCAACATTGACCTGGATCTTAACCTTAGTCCCGGACCCAACTCAACCCCAATTATGGACCCTGGATACAAACCTGGTCCTAGACTCGAACTTGGACACGTCTCGGACTCCAACCTCGAACCTGACCCGGAGTGGAGATGGGATGGTGTTGGTGGTAGTAGTAATGGTGGTGGTGATGAGTGAGGACAATTGAGAATTGAAAATGCCACAAAATATTCATGAATGATAAATCATATACTAGTAGAATTAGACAATTGATGGCAATAAAAATGATTATTACATACTTAATTACCATCAACCACCACCAAACACATGTATATATGCTAACAGTTATGATAGCTAGCAAATGTATGTGTCCTCTTCTTGCATAATCAGTGCTATGCTGTATGTGTTCTCCCCAGGATGAGATAAAGGTAGATATTGTACCACTGAATCGACCTTCCATCTAATCCACTTTCTACACAACTTTGCCAGAAATTATGTATGGCCATAAGTAGCAGCACACTCGAGTGAACTATTACATTCCTAGGGTTTGCACTGTCCTGTGGACAATGACCCTGCAACTCTACTCGCAATTAATGAATACCCTAAAATTTATGAACAATGCTTAAAGGATCTAATATGGGTGACATAATATGTGCAAATGTGCATTGTTCATACTATCTACATCAACAAGGGTAGCTTTTTCTCAACTATGAAAGAAAAATAGAAGTGTGTCTACTAATACAATGGCACCAGTTGAAAATTTAATCCCAGTGCACTATAACTATGATTAATGTTGTTGCAACCTAAAAAATTAACCTAATTTACTAACTTAATGATAATACAATGATGTGTTCCAATAATATTGTTGTGATTGTAACTCTTGAACTTCTTCATTGGACTTCATCACTTGACACGTCATTACCGTACCAAATGCATCCATTCCAAAAAGTGGGGGTTACATATGTGAACACACTCAACCTACTATTCAACCTTGGGAGTCAAGATTTAGTGAATATGAACCATCCATTAAATCAAACAAATATCTTTACTAGATTACTAAAATTAATTATCCTTGTTAAGTTTCTCAAGTTTCTTTGCATATTTGTATGGTAAGGGATCAAGTTCTCACATTCATTCTCATCTTGATTTCCATAATGGGTTCCTGAGGTTCCCCTAAAGGAAAAAAGTTGAAAAGTTTCACCCACCTTGATTATAGAGAAACCCCAACCACAGATATTCTGGTGTTCTTATACCAATTGACAATGTTATTGCATACAATTTTTTTTCCCTATAGTCAGGAGTGTTTTGACTAGCTTACGCACACTTCAATTAATACTCTCTCAGGTCTGATCACAGTCAACCCATCCACGCTAGAATTAGAGTATTCATAAGAAATAATTATCTCCCGACTCCAAAAAATTATCAAGATTCGAATTTAAAACATTTGAGTTTATAACTCCTATATGTTACCATTGAAGCTACCTTTGGGATTTATTGCATACGAATCCAACCAAAGAAGAGGAGGCACAAGAAAAACGGAATGAGAAACGGGCATAATTTAAAGAGGATTAAGAAAAAGATCTAGATATACTAAAGTTTAAATCTCCATAATAACAAAAACTCAAATTACAAAAAATTAGAAGAACCTTAACCTGAAATTAGTCCGTCCATAAGCTAAAGGCTAGACATTTTACAAAGATAATCAGAGAGGTCTCTATGTAATAGAAAAGTGGGTTCTTATATAAAGATAAACCCAACTTCATCAGTCAGTGAGAGAGTTACATACGGAATAATAATGGCTAACTCTTTTCTACTCTTGTTTCGGTTCCATTTGCATCTGGGACTGCACCATATCCTGAAGCAGTCCATGATCTCTAAGCAAAGAGGAAGTATAGTGGGAAATTCTTCTCTCTTGAAGCAAAGAAGGAGATGAAAAATTAGTAGTGCCAAAGGTCAACGAAGGTGTCGAGTTATGGAGATAGGACTGTTGTCGTCGTTGTTGTTGTTGTTGAACATGATGTTGATAGTGTGATTGTGGAATGACAAAAGAGGAATTACCAACACCACCACCACCGCCGCCACCAAAACCGGCAGTTTCCGGCAGAATTCCAAGACTTCCACGAGGTGTCACAGGACAAGGATGTGTGTGGGTACCTTCATAGGTCGTAACAACAATGGATGGATCAGCATATGATCGTTCCACTCGCTTCTTCACACCACATCCTACAGTAGTGCAACGATAGTAGCTCCTGTAATAACAAACAATGCATGCCCCAAAAAAAATTTAACAAAAAATCGAACTATAATTATTGTAAAATCATGTTATGACATGAAATTAATCTCTTTTCTCTAACTAACTAATTCTGTAATAGCTAGGTTAACGGCTAATTTCCACTCCATTTAAAACATATGTAATGAGCAGAAGAACGATAGTTTCGAGTTGAATTATTTTTATTTGTGAGAGAGCCCCCAAATAGACCATTGTTTATAGAGTTTCTTTCATTTCAATCTAAGCATTCTTCTCATTTTCCCAGAATTCATTTCTTTGTAATATTTTAATTTATGTTGAGCTGGATGAATAATCACACAGATTTAGTTCACACTCATATTCTGAATCAAAAGTACTACTAAAGGAATCAGATCACACACACACACATATATATAGAGAGAGAGGGGGGGAGAGAGAGAGAGAGAGGAACCATATGAGGATGCCGAAATATACCTTGGAAAAGGGCTATGTTTCACAGCTTTCTGGCCGTACTTTCTCCATCTATAACCATCATCTAAGTGATCAACCTCACTTTTTGTCATGAACGCAAATCTTGGTTCTCTTTGCCTTTTCTGGTTCTTCTTTTTTGGTTTTAACCTAATCCACAAAAAAAAAAAAAAAAACTTTTTGTTTACATCAAAAAGAAAAAAAAGAAAAGAAAAAACGGCAATACCAGAAAAATCAAACCCCATATTTCACTGTAATCATATAAACACCATTAATCAAAATCTCCCCATGGTAGGAAATTTTAAATCTATACTTTTAATTCATGGTTTACCCAGAGCTAGCACTGTAACGTAATTGATAATAAATTTTTTTTTTGCAAAAAGTGATATATTTTCATATTGTGTGCTTGATAAGCTTACTCTTTCTTAGTCTTTTCTTGGTCCTGCTCTTCTTCTTCAACTGTTTTGGCCTGCTGATCATCATTTGCAGCTTCTGTTGAAGATGAAGAGATCGATGAAGAGTTCGGAGTTGCCGGGGTATTTACCACCTCAGATGACTCCGGAACAGTCGAACCCGGCGATAGAAGAGGTTGTGATTGTGTTGGCATCAAGGGTGTCTCAATCAAATCGAATAATGAAGAACTAGTACTATAATCTTGGATTCCCAACATGTCCATGAAGCCAAAAGAGCCCTTTTCACCATCACATGTCATTTCAAAGATGTTCGGTAAAGCAAAACTTTTTGCCGGAATCAGATCGGAAAATGTCGAATTTGCCATAGAATTCTCTGTCTTTAGCTCCGGTTTGTTCTCCATGGGTTGATCAAAAGCATATTCAACTATAGTCTAGCCTTATTCCGAGATAGAGATAGAGATAGAGATAGAGCAAGAGAGAGAGAGAGAGAGTGAGACTGTTTGGTTTTGAGATTTTGAAGTGTGAAGACTTTTTTTGTTCCCTTCTAGAATGGTTTTGGAGAACAGGTTGGCTGCGGGCGGGGTTAACCGGCAGATGCCGGTGGTCAATGTGTACGGAGACATTTCAAGATGCAGAGACCGATATTTCTCACCATAATTTCAATTAATTTTAATCTAAAATTTATAAATAATAAATTTTTCATATTATAGACTAAAAAAATTATTAAAATTCGAATTTAAAATTTCTGTTGTCACTCAAACTACTTTTTATAATTAATTTAATAATTACTTATAATATCACATTAAAATACTAAAATTTAATTATTTTATTTAATATTTTATTATTGATAGATGACATAAGGCATTATCGCGGTTACAAATATTTACTGACCGTGGTCCTGGTGGCAATTAATGTAATAGTACCGACTAAGTGGTCCGGCAGAACAGTCGACGCTCTCATACGCGGTGTTGTTGACCGGTAACCGGATGAGTGTGAACGGAGTTCCGGTTACACGTGGGATGACAAAAAGGATTGGCTCGTGTGCATGGAACCTTGGGTTTTGTAATTTTTCTTTTTCGCGGCTTTCCTTTTCAACTTTAACGGAAAATTCTTCCGTGGATTACAAGAATGTCCTTGGGCCCTTTGTGTTCCTCCTTTTTTTTTTTTTTTTCTCATTTGTCTATCTTCTTTTCTTTTCTCTTTTCATTATAACATCGGGGGTGATCGAAGAATGATCTATGTAATTTGGTGATCTTCGCATATATTATAGATTCAAATGAATGACCTTAGGATTAGGGTGTGGATCTGATTTCTTACAAGGATATTACATTGGTTTGATACCTTTCTTTCTATTTTCGTGAAAAAAATTATATATTCTTTTTACTTTTCATTTTGGAGCAATTGTCTAGACCATTTGATTTTCACTAAATTTTTTCAAATTGCCATGAGTCCATGACACAATTAAAATTAATAAAGTGAGGTCTCTACTTTTATTTGTCAATGAATTGAGAGATTTATATATGTTTAATATTATTTGGTTTTACAAATTCAGATGACGATAAAATTATTTAGAGGTCTTCAACGGCGAGTGTGGGCATGATAAGGTTTATTATTTTTTTTTTAAAAGTGGTTTTGATGAAAATGAGCTGATGTCCAATTGACTAACTTATGATATGGTGCTATATTTAGTTTTCCCATCATTTATTTTGATTCTTTCTAAAGTTTGTGCCTTTTCTCTTTAAGTGCATATTACTCCATATATAGCTTGGCCGCTCAACTTTTTAAGATAGAATAGTTGCATGGTCATGGGTCTACACCATGATCAAGAGTGCTTTATTGTGATAATACTTTGCCAACTAGAGTGCTCTTCACACACTATTTTCAAGTTATGCATGAGAACTGCCTTAGCTAGGATGATACATAGCTTGTCACCAGCCACATCACAAAACTGATCAAATATATATATAGGGAAGGACCACCATTATATAGATTAAGCTTTACTTGTTGGGCACTAAAAATGGAACCTCGGAGAACAATGTCTATATATGTTATCCCATAAACTTCAGTCGATTTCGACGAGACTAAATCTCATCTATTAATGAATCATTTTTTAGTTTGATCTTCGTTAATCATTGACATTCAAAAGATAAGTCTAAATTCAAATCCAGCCTTCTATAATATTTGGTGTGGGAATAAAATTTCAAATCATAAGGTCATAGAATTTGAGATACCATGTGAAAGTCATTGATGTTGATGTGAGTGGATCATATCGTAGATAGTTTAACCTTTCATTTGTTACTAAATTATAAAATTCTTATGCTATTAAAGGGCAATTCAGTAATATGAGCTTAAAGATAAACCCCTAACAGAGAATAAAAAAAAAAGACAAAGTAATGTGAACTCGTTGTTGTAATTAATTTCCTGAACACAAACTTCCTTGAAAAGCTAGGAAAAGAGAGAGAACATAAACGCGTTTAGGAAGCGTGCGAGAGAAGAATCGGCACGTGTGGACCAAAATGTCTGACACGTGGTGCCCAGGCTCGCACAATTTCCGCGTCAAGATCTGATTAGCTTCCTCCTTTCCCGACAAGCCAACACCGTCAATGGATACACCATTTATATGAACTTGTTAATTACGTTGTTATCTTCAAATAATCACTAAACAATTTATACACACCAAATTGTTCTGACAAATGCTATTTAAATTTAATTTATTGATCTAATTATGATTCACAGTATTCATTGTTATTCTCTACCCATTTAATAGTTATAATTAATTAGATTAACAACTTCAGAAGGATATATTCAAGGATAAAAAATTAGAGGGATAAATAAAATATCGTCTTTGGTAAGGAAGAAAAATAAGAATGATGAAAATTTGGATGAATTAAATTTTCTTCCAACTCACCAAAATTAATCCCTTCAAAATTGGAAAGAAAGTGGATGAAAAGTTAATTATTTGTATTAAAATGTATCTTATTTGTCTGTATATTATGTACACATTAATTTCATATAAAAAAAACTATAAGAGACAAAAAATCGAGAATACCTCCTACTGGAATTAGAATATTAATATGTTTCTGAACTTGATCTCCAAGTCTTCTTCTTTCTGCAAAACGAATAACTGCCCAAGATCGAAGTGCTTCGATCGAAGGCACTCCAATATTTAAGTCAGTAAAGATAATGAAACAAATGGAAGAAGACAAGAAGGGTTCAGCGTACATTTCTTGTTGGCTCCTTTTGTTTTTTATAGATGGTCATCCCCTTAGGGTTGTCGTGATTTTTGATTTAAGGTGGCACACCTTCCTTCAATTCAGTGATTCAATTTGGGAAGTTGCTGATATTTCTCCAATATTTTTCTTTTGATATCTTCAATTTCTTTGATTCGTTTATCTGATTGCCTAAGTTATAAGCGAATTTTTATCTTTCCATCTATCGTTTTGAACAGTTTGGACATAGTGAATACTGAGCAGACTTGATATTTGTCGAACAGTTTTAGGGACCTAGCTTGGCACAAACCGATCTCTTCTATCGCCTTCCCGAACACTTTAATGAACTCAGCTTGGTACAAGTCAAGCTCTTTTCTTGCTTAGCTGAACAGATTGATGAGTTCGATTGTAAAGAGAATCGAACTCTTTCTCTGATTGTCGAACCTTTAATTAGCTCGATTTGGTTAAAAGGCTTAATAGAAGATTTCTTATCACGTGTCTTGTCTTGTCAACATCACGTGAGCACATTTAATATCATGTCACGTGTAATCATGATGTTTAACCCTTTCATTATTCCCAAAAAACATCTGACAGATGCTTTTTGACTGTCAGCCGTTTTCTTATCGATTCATCATCACTTGTACTTTTTAACATGCCTTTTTGTTTTGGCGGCACATTCAGAGCATTTAAATGTTGCCCTTTAAAATTCCTTCTTCTTTATAAACCGTCTTTCTTCGTATTTTTATTTTTCTGCTACCAGACTCTCAGATGCGTATTCTTTTCTTTCTACGTTTTTCTTCCTCTGCACTTCATCTTCTTCATGGCTCTTCTTACTCCATTAGAAGTTCCTACCTTCAAAATCAAGTACAACATCCCAGACGATGTTGAGGTCAGGATTGCTTGGAAGGATGAACCCTTGATAGGCACCAGAGAGAGAATTCTCATCCCCACTCGTGCCATTATTGAGGGTAGAATCCATTTTTTCCTCGATCCTCTTCTTCTCTGGGTTCTTTCTACTGCAAAATTCTGCCCTTTCCAATGCTGCCTCAATTTCTTTAGGATAGTCATGGGGGTGTCTGCGATGAACAAAATCTTAGGTTTGAGTCTTGGTTTATGGGACATCATGTACTACTATATCATCAAAGCTGCTAGAGATAGCTACTATTTTTCGATGAGAAAGAAGGACCACTATCTAGTCACCCATCTTCCAGATTCCAACAAAGGTCATGAGAATGATATCGTCTTTGTTTCTGGGAACTGGGAGTACGCTGTTGGGGTTGTTCCCTCCTACCGTTGTCCATATGAAGAAGGCATGTCAGGTATTTAATGTCTTTTACCCTTCTGTTTTAGCTTCGATTTTCTATTTTTCTGACTTGGGTTTTCTTCTGCACAGGTGAAACTATGAAGGGAAGGATCATTGAGTCCTTTGTTAAGATGGACTAACTTCAAAAAGTCTGGAATTTCAATGAGAGTCTGTTCTGCCGAGCCGCCCACACGCTGCTCAAGTACACTCNTGAGTCCTCTGTCAAGATGGACCAACTTCAAAAAGTCTGGAATTTCAATGAGAGTCTGTTCTGCCGATCCGCCCACACGCTGCTCAGGTACACTCCTACTTACACTTCATTCATTGTCGTGCCAAACTGACCCAATGCCACTTTGGTTGCAAATCGGGAAACGATCCAGACTGCTCGGGCACAAACACCTGGAGCCAAGAACAAGTCTTCTCTTGTGGCGTCTGGACGCAGGACGGTAAAAAATATCCTTGATTTTTTATCAAATGTCGAACCAACTCCTTCTACTAAACCAACTCCAAATATTCCCGAGGTCCCGACCTCCATCCTTGAGGAACTTATTTGTGATGCTCTAGTTGAAACTTCCTTACCTGATAACACCGATCTGTCGACCAATGGACTAGCAGATACAATTCAGACTATTGAAACTTCAATTCCAATTGAGTTAGGCCCTTCTGATACTGTTCGTTCTCCTTCTCCACAAGATGATTCACTTTTCGAACTCACCGATGATCCAACTCCCAAAAAGAAGAGAAAGATAGCTGAGGCTGAAGCGAATCTTTCCCCCAAACCTGTGACTCCTCCTTTCANTCCAACTCCCAAAAAGAAGAGAAAGATAGCTGAGGCTGAAGCGAATCTTTCCCCCAAACCTGTGACTCCTCCTTTCAGACCAATCCTTAAGGCGAAAAAGAAGACAAATTACTGCGAAGGATTCTGCAATTAAGGATTTCAATGTCGCAATAAGAATTGCTCGGGGGGTTATTTTACCTCGGGACTTGACTATGAATGAGGCCTTNGAAAAAGAAGACAAATTACTGCGAAGGATTCTGCAATTAAGGATTTCAATGTCGCAATAAGAATTGCTCGGGGGGTTATTTTACCTCGGGACTTGGCTATGAATGAGGCCTTTACTGACGATGAGGTGTCTTGCTAAGCCATTCAACATATGGTTTTAGTAAGTCTTGTTTCTAACACTCATTTCAGCTTTTTTTTGGCTTTAGAAAGATATTTCTAAGTCTTTTTCTTCTTTTNCATTCAACATATGGTTTTAGTAAGTCTTGTTTCTAACACTCATTTCAGCTTTTTTTGGCTTTAGAAAGATTTTTCTAAGTCTTTTTCTTCTTCTNGAATGAGGCCTTTACTGACGATGAGGTGTCTTGCTAAGCCATTCAACATATGGTTTTAGTAAGTCTTGTTTCTAACACTCATTTCAGCTTTTTTTTGGCTTTAGAAAGATATTTCTAAGTCTTTTTCTTCTTTTCTAAGGGTCTGCAAAAGGTTCATGAGGTTGAAGCTCGGATTGCTTACAAGGATAAAGCAATAAAGGACGCTATCCATGCCCGAGCTTCGGCCTTAGAGAAAAAAGAGAGTGTTGATGAAGAATATGAAAAACTTTGCAAAGAGGTGAAGGTTCTGCAGGCTCAAAGCCATCGCCTAGCTGAAGAGAACCAGAAGCTCCAAGAAGAGGTGAAGAAGCTAAAGGAGTCCGAGCATGAATTCAATGTGGAGCTCACTCAGTCTCAGCTTGATTACTCTACACTTCTTGAAGAATTTGATCAATTTAAGTTTGAGGCGACTGAGAAAGAGGATGTTGCATACAATAAAGGTATGGAGAAAGCTGAGGAAGACTTAGCTTTGTAGATCCCTCAGCTTCAAGAGGCATTCTTCAAAAGAGGCTGGCAAGCTGCTTTGACTGCTGTCGAGATCAATCCTTCTTTCGAACTCTTTTCAATACAGCTCCAAGCTCCTCTCATACTCCTGCTCCTTCAGACACTTAGTAGACTTTTCTGAATGCATTGAAATTTTCGATGTATCTGCAATTTCTGATGTATCTGTTCAATGAACCTGTAAAATTTTTTGAAGTATGAATGCAAAATGCTCTTTGGCCTTTTAGTCTCTGTAATTTGTTATATGCTTTGAGAAAACATGACTTTTTGAAATCTAAGTCCTATATGCTTTTCAGCACTTAAGTTATGGTCTCTGTTCGGTCTTTCTTTGAAAAGTTCAGTCCCTTAGCAGGAATCCTTTATACTTGGAAAATTTTTTTGTAGCTCTAGACTTTTGGCCATAGCTTGGACTTACTTCAAAGAGCTTANGTAATTTGTTATATGCTTTGAGAAAACATGACTTTTTGAAATCTAAGTCCTATATGATTTTCAGCACTTAAGTTATGGTCTCTGTTCGGTCTTTCTTTGAAAAGTTCAGTCCCTTAGCAGGAATCCTTTATACTTGGAAAAAAATTTTGTAGCTCTAGACTTTTGGCCATAGCTTGGACTTACTTCAAAGAGCTCAGTCCCTTAATGGGAACCTTTCTATACTTTAGAAAAAATTTCAAGCCTCTTTGAAATCTGGGCCCTAGCTCGGCCCTTTTTTCAAAGAGCTTGGTTCCTTAGCAAGAACCTTTTTATACTTATAAAAAATTTCAAGCCTCTTTGAAATCTTGCCCCTTGCTAGGCCCCTTTTTTCAGACAGCTCGGTTCTTTAGTAGGAAACTTTTTATACTTAGAAAAAGTTCAAGCCTCTTTGAAATCTTGGCCTTTTTTCAAAGAGCTTGGTTCCTTAGCAGGAACCTTTTTATACTTAGCCAAAATTTCAAGCCTCTTTGAAACCTTGGCCCTTGCTCGGCCCTTTTTCAAAGAGTTCGGTTCCTTAGCAGGAACCTTTTCATACTTATAAAAAATTTCAAGCCTCTTTGAAATCTTGCCCCTTGCTAGGCCCCTTTTTTCAGACAGCTCGGTTCTTTAGTAGGAAACTTTTTATACTTAGAAAAAGTTCAAGCCTCTTTGAAATCTTGGCCTTTTTTCAAAGAGCTTGGTTCCTTAGCAGGAACCTTTTTATAGTTAGCCAAAATTTCAAGCCTCTTTGAAACCTTGGCCCTTGCTCGGCCCTTTTTTCAAAGAGTTCGGTTCCTTAGCAGGAACCTTTTCATACTTAGAAAAAATTTCAAGCCTCTTTGAAATCTTGGCCCTTGCTCGGCCCTTTCTCAAAGAGCTCGGTTCCTTAGCAGGAATCTTTTCATACTTAGAAAAAATTTTAAGCCTCTTTGAAATTTTGGCCCTGCTCGGCATTTTTTCAAAGAGCTCGATTTCTCAGTAGAGCTACTCAAAGTCTTCATNCTTGGCCCTTGCTCGGCCCTTTCTCAAAGAGCTCGGTTCCTTAGCAGGAATCTTTTCATACTTAGAAAAAATTTTAAGCCTCTTTGAAATTTTGGCCTTGCTCGGCATTTTTTCAAAGAGCTCGATTTCTCAGTAGAGCTACTCAAAGTCTTCATGAGATCTAAGAGTGTTTCTACTCCGCACTAACCCGCCAATCTGATTGGACTCAAACCCATCCCTAATCAGCTTTACATCGTCATGCCTAGCTGAGGGCCTAGGTTTGATTGAGTTGCTGTGTCTGANAGATCTAAGAGTGTTTCTACTCCGCACTAACCCGCCAATCTGATTGGACTCAAACCCATCCCTAATCAGCTTTACATCGTCATGCCTAGCTGAGGGCCTAGGTTTGATTGAGTTGTTGTGCCTGATTTAAGCTTTTGACTTCTATCAGGTTTTTTGGCCTCTCTACCTTAGCAGTAGGACGTATATAGTGCGAATAAAGTGTTGAAAAAAGAATTCTCAAATTTTTATTGATAACTTTGACTTGATACATTCGTTGTTAATATATCGTCGCTTAAGGGCACCGTTAAATTTCCGAAGGCACTTCGGAGTTCTATTTAAAAAGGTACTTTTATAGAAATAGAACTTTCTGAAGTTCGCAGTGTTCCAGGGGCGCAGTACTGCTTTATGATCTAAGGTCTCAAGCTTATAATACCCGCTGCCCCCAACTTTGACTATTATGTATGGACCTTTCCAGTTTGTTTCGAGCTTTCCATGGATTGGGTTCTTAGCCGATCCTAATACTCGCTGGAGTACTAGGTCTCCAAGTATGAAGGACCGAGGGTTTACATTCTTGTTATAGGCTCGGGACATCTAATTTTGATATGAAGTCATTCTTATGGCGGCCTGTTATCTCTCTTTTTCTCTGTTAGATCGAGATCTCGTGCGATGACGACATCATTAATGTTGCTTTCGACCAACTCGGTTCTTAAGGTCAGTAAGCCGATCTCCAATGGAATAACAGTTTTCCATCCCATATGCTAGAGTAAAGGGAGTTTCTCTAGTTGAGTGTCGAGGTGTGGTTCAGTACGTTCACAAACCATTCGACAGCTCCTCTACCCATCTTCCTTTGACATCGTCTAGCCTTTTCTTGATTCCATCCAAGATTGTTTTGTTAAAAATTTTTGCTTGTCCATTGCTCTGAGGGTAGGCGAGGGTGGAATAATGATTCTGAATCTCAAAATGCTGACAGAAAGTTTTGAAAGGATGACTATCGAACTGTGTGTCATTATCTGAAATAAGCGTATGCGGGATCCCGAACTTGGTAATGATGTATTTCTAAACAAATTTCCTTGTATCAGTATCTCTGATGTTGGCTAGGGGCTTGATTTCCACCCACTTAGTGAAATAATCAGTTGCAACAAGAAGGTACTAGTGTCCGAGGAAATGGTCCCATTATGTCTAGTCCCCACTGAGCAAATAGCCACGGGCTAGCCAATGAAAACAACTCCCGTGAAGATTTTCTTGGTATCAGAGAGAATCTTTGACATTTCTCGCACCGTCTCACGAACTGTTGAGCGTCCTTCTGCATTTATGGCTACCAAAAACCCTAAGAAATGACTCGATGAGCGAAAGATCTATCGCTAGTGTGAGCTTCGCAGCTTCTTTCATGAATTTCAAATAAGAAGTCTAGGACTGTCTTTGGGTGTACGCATTTCAAGTACGAGCCTACAAACGAGCGTCGATAAAGCTCAAGCTTTGGTGATAGCCAAAATCTAGCAACTTTCAAATGTAGCTTATGAGCTTCCTTCTTGTCTTTGGACAACGTTCCATCCTTCAAGAGGTTAACTATCGGGTCCATCCAGCTTGGCTCGGCTTCAATGCTTAAGGCTTCATTAGTTGTGCTCGGCTGGATACTGGCTCGAGCTGTAATTCCACAATAAGAGTCCTTTCACTCTCAATGTCAATGGCCGAGGCCAAAGAAGCTAAAGCATTAGCGTGAGAATTATTTGCTTTTCCAATCTGCTGAATAGAATATTCCGGAGTCTTGCTCAATTCTAAATCTGCAATGGCATGGTAGGCTATCATTCTTTCATCCTTTGCCGCATACTCCCCTATTATCTAATTTACCACCAATTATGAATCAGAGAATATTTGGAGCTTTATTGCCCCCAGCTCAGCTGCCAACCTTACACTAGTTATCAAGGCTTTGTACTCCGCTTCGTTGTTTGAGGCTTCAAATCCGAGCTTGATGGCTTTCTCCAAAGTATATCCGTCTGGACTTACTAGAACAACGTCAATGCCAGAACCCTTATGATTTGAGGATCCATCGACGGATAGGACCAACCGCTGTCGAGCCCTGGCTCCTGGTTGCAAGTAGTCTCTTTACTCTGCGCTGAGCTATCTTTAGGTTGAAATTCTGTGATAAAGTCTGCCACAACCTGGCCCTTTATCGCCTTTCTTGGTTCGAATCGAACATCGAACTCCCCTAACTCCACTGTCCATTTAGCAACACATCCCGACAAATCGACTTTATGGAAGAGTGACTTTAGCAGTTGATCAGTGAGTACTGTGATTTGGTGGGCTTGGAAGTAATGTCTAAGCTTCCTGGTTGAGCTAATCAGTGCTAGGGCAAGTTTTTCCAATGGAGTATACCTCGATTCTGCATCCAAGAACATCTTACTCACATAGAAGATGGGCTTCAGCTTTCCACAATCGTNCTTCCTGGTTGAGCTAATCAGTGCTAGGGCAAGTTTTTCCAATAGAGTATACCTCGATTCTGCATCCAAGAGCATCTTACTCACATAGAAGATGGGCTTCAGCTTTCCACAATCATTCCTCATCAATGCTCCACTCACTGCGTGCTCTGACACGGCCAGATAAAGGTAAAGTTCTTCCTCGGGTGTCGGGGTCGATAGAATCGGTGGAGATGCTAAGTATGCCTTCAAATTTGTAAATGCTTCCTCACATTCTTGATTCCAGGCTGCTCTTTTTTTTCCTTTGATTGACTGAAAGAAAGGTCTGCACTTATCAGATGTGCGGGATATGAATCTCCTAAGTGTTGTTGTCATTCCCGTTAGCCTCTGCACTTCTTTTACAGTTCGAGGGGAGTGCAGTTCCGCAATGGCCTTTACTTGTTCGGGATTCACCTCTATTCCTCGGTGAGTAACCAGAAAGCCCAAAAATTTCCTTGAGCCGACCCCAAATGCGCATTTTGAAGCGTTTAATTTCATGTTGTATGTTCGTAGAACATCAAATATGCTTTTGAGGTCGGCACAGTGGTTTGCTGTCTTCCGACTCTTCACCACCATGTCATTAATATAAACTTTTATTGTACTGCCTATTATATGTGAAAATATTTTATTTACCAACCTCTGATATGTTGCCCCAGCATTCTTCAATCCGAATGTCATTACTTTGTAACAGTACGTTCCACTCGGTGTTATGAAGGTAGTCTTTTCTTGATCTTTCTCCGCTAGGGGGATCTAATGGTATCCCCTATAGGCATCTAGGAAACTCATTTGCTCGTGTCCAATAGTGGCATCTACCAACTGATCTATCTTCGGCAAGGGGAAGCTATCCTTTGGACATGCTTTGTTTAGGTCGGTGAAGTCAACACAACCCCTCCACTTATCATGTTTCTTTTTAACCACAATAGTGTTTGACAGCCAGGTCGGGTACTGTATTTCCCTGATTGTTCGGGACTCCAATAAATGTACTACTTCTTTTTTCACTGTCTCCTGATGTTGCGGTGCCGACATCCTTAATTTTTGTCTGATTGGCTTAAAGCTTGGGTCGACGTTCAACTGATGACATGCTACTTCGGATGGTACGCCAGACNGTATTTCCCTGATTGTTCGGGACTCCAATAAATGTACTACTTCTTTTTTCACTGTCTCCTGATGTTGCGGTGCCGACCTCCTTAATTTTTGTCTGATTGGCTTAAAGCTTGGGTCGACGTTCAACTGATGACATGCTACTTCGGATGGTACGCCAGGCATATCAGAAGTGGTCCATGCGAAACGTCGACATACTCTCGTAAAAGAGTGACGAACTCGGTTTTCTGCTTGGGACTCAGAGTAGTCCCAAGCAAAAAGTACTTTCAGGATCCCCATCCTTGCCTAAAGGTACTTTAGTCAAGTCTTCAATTGTTCGGTCCGTAACTTCCTTTTCGGCGCCTAAAGGTACTTTAGGGCCTTCCTCGACAGCTTGATCGGTTTGTTTAACCGAGCTGTAAAAGATTAATTGCTATTACGCCTCCTCGGATATTGAGTTCTTCTCGCGAGCTTCAACTCGGCTAGCAAACAAGTTCTGGCACTGACCTGGTCTCCTCGGATATTGACTACTCCTTCAGCTAAAGGGAACCTTAGCATCTGGTGGTACGTTGAGGGTACCGCCTTCATTGTATGTAGCCAGGACCGCCCATTATCGCGTTATACGCAGAGACTGTATCTACCACCAGGAACTCGGTCATGATGCAAACTGGTCCTGTCTTTACAGGCAATGTGATCTTCCCCCTAGGAAGAACTGTTTTTCCACTAAAGCTGATAAGTAGAGTATTTGAAGGCTTAAGATGCTCCTTCCTAAGTCCAATTTTCTCAAATAGATTTGAATACATGATCTCTGACGAACTCCCTGGATCAATCAGCACCCTTCTTCCATCAAAGTTCGCAATCTGAAGCGTAACAACTAAGGCGTCATTGTGCGGTTGGTGTACTCCGACCAAGTCCTGCTCGGTGAAACAGATTGCTTTGGCTAACTCCTCTATCTTGATTCTTTTGTTGGACACCTCTGTGGTCAACCGCAACTCATACACCTCTCTCTCATTGGCAATTTTTTGGATGTAAGCCAGAGCAGAATTATTTGTGGACATCTGCGAGTTGGTGGTAGCATGAATCACATCAATCACCCCTGCTGGAGTGTTGTGGTCCCCATTTGCCTCAATCCTCCCTCCGTCGGATTTTTATTTACCGTCTATGAACTCGGCGAGATGTCCAGCCTGGACCAGCTCTTCCAAATGTTGCTTCAAAGATTGACAATTTTCAGTCATGTCACCCACATCCTTGTGATATAAACACCTGAAGTTCGGATTCCTTTTGGAAGGATCTCCTATTAACTTGTTCGGCCATTTGAAAAATAGCTTTATCTTGATCTGACTTAATATCTTGTATATTGGTTCCTTGAACGATGTATTTACTCCCAGAAATGGGGACTTCTGAGGATATCCATCCTTCTCATTCTTCCTTCTTCCCTCTCTGTTCGGCTCGATCTGCTTGTCTCGATCGAACTGTCTCTTGCTCGGATGTTCTTTAACCTCGTCCCTGGATAAGTCATCATCGACCTTGGCATACTTTTCAATCTTAGACATCAGCTCTTCTAAATCCGTGGCTGGCCTTCTTGTGAGTGACTGATATATGGGGTTCTCCTTCAACAACCCGATCTTGAAGAATGCAACTGCAATCTCTAGATTACACCCTTCAACCTCACTCGTATTTTTCTAATAACGATGAGCGTACTCTTGTAGGCTTTCGTTATTCTTCTTTTTTAGCGTCAATAGTGCTCCAACATCCTTTGGCTGCTTGCTGCTCATTATGAACCGAGCTGTGAACTGTTCAACTAACTAGGACTACCTATCAATAGTTCCCCTTTGGTAGGTAGTCAAACCACTTCATGGCTGACTCCCTAAGACTGCTAGGGAAGATAATACAGAGTAGGGGCTCATTTTTTCGATGAATGGTCATCAGCTATCTATAATGTCTGATGTGCGAGGCTGGGTCGGTCTTTCCGTCATATAGTCTGAAGTTCGGGATGGTGAATTTGCTCGGTATCCGTCCCTTTTCAATCCAAACTGTAAATAGAGATGACTCTGAACCGTCTCCATGTTCTCCTGTCGTTCTTCTGGCCAGATCCCTAGCCGACCTTTGTTCTGGTCTCCTCAAGCGATTGTTGAGTTCCTCGGTAATGTAATGTTTCCATGCAACCTCCTCTTGCACCCGAGGTTTCTTCTGCTGGTGATGANCTTTGTTCTGGTCTCCTCAAGCGATTGTTGAGTTCCTCGGTAATGTAATGTTTTCATGCAACCTCCTCTTGCACCCGAGGTTTCCTCTGCTGGTGATGATTTTCATTGTTGCTTCTGTATCTATCGGGTTTCCTTTCAGGACTTTCCCAATGGCTTTCCCTCGCACGTTTCTCTTTCCTGGTCAGTTCTTTTATTCTGGTTTTAAGCTCTTCTTTTTCTTTGATCAAATCTTTTTCTCTGGCATAAAACTTCTTGAACAACTTGTCATGAGCATCAAGTCTATCCTGCAGGGATTGAACCAACTTGACCAGAGAATGGTTTTCCCCCCCGACACGGAGGGATTCACCACAATCTTCAATTTGGTGGTTCTGATTCTTTGAGGGCCTATAACTGACAGAGGACATCTCTTCGCCTTCATGGGATCTAGAAGGCCTTCCTCTTGCCTGAAACCGTGTGTTGCTTCCAAGTGGGATGGATGCAGGATCAGAGTCTCCCACGGTGAAATTACCTCTAGGTGATCCGATTGCACTTCTCAGTTTAGACATTGTGACTTCTTGTTGCGAAAGATGGAAATCTTCCCACAGACGGCGCCAAATGTAAGAGGCAAAAAATCGAGAGTACCTCCTACTGGAATTGAGAAATTGATATGCTTCTGAACTTGATCTTTCAGTCTTCTTTTATCTACAAAACGAACAAACTGTCTAAGATTGAAGTGTTTCGATCGAAGGCACTCCGATGCTTAATTCAGTAAAGGTATTCAAACGAATGAAAGAAGACAAGGAGAGTTCAGCCTACCTTTCTTCTTGGCTCCTTTTGTTTTTTATAGTTGGACATCCCCTTAGGGTTTCCATAATTCTTGATTTAAGGTGGCACACCTTCCTTCAATTCAGTAATTCAGTTTGAAAAGTTGTTGATATTTCTCCATTATTTTCTCTTGATATCTTTAATTTCTCTGATTCACTTATCTGATTGCCTAAGCTATAGGTGAATCTTTATCCCTCTGTTTATTATTTAAAACAGCTCGGACATATCGAATGCCGAACACACTTGATATTTGCCGAACAGATTAAGGGTCTTGGTTTGGCACAAACCGATCTCTTCAATTGCCTTGCTGAACACTTTAACAGACTCGACTTAGTACAAGCCAAACTCTTTCCTTGCTTAGCTGAACTGATGAGTTCGGTTATAAAGAGAATCGAATTTTTTCTGTCATTGCTGAACCTCTAATTAGCTCGGTTTGGTCAAAAAGCTTACTAAAAAATTCAATTAGCTCGGTTTGGTCAAAAAGCTTACTAAAAAATTCTTCATCCCGTGCCTTATCTTGTCAACATCATGTGAGCACATTTAATGTCATGTCATGTGTAATCGTGAGGTTTAACCCATTTAGGTACTAATTTTCATTAGTATTAAAAATATAAGAAATATATTTTTTAATACCATGCGTAACAATACTCAAAACAAACANAGATTGAAGTGTTTTGATCGAAGGCACTCCGATGCTTAATTCAGTAAAGGTATTCAAACGAATGAAAGAAGACAAGGAGAGTTCAGCCTACCTTTCTTCTTGGCTCCTTTTGTTTTTTATAGTTGGACATCCCCTTAGGGTTTCCATAATTCTTGATTTAAGGTGGCACACTTTCCTTCAATTCAGTAATTCAGTTTGAAAAGTTGTTGATATTTCTCCATTATTTTCTCCTNGAGAGTTCAGCCTACCTTTCTTCTTGGCTCCTTTTGTTTTTTATAGTTGGACATCCCCTTAGGGTTTCCATAATTCTTGATTTAAGGTGGCACACCTTCCTTCAATTCAGTAATTCAGTTTGAAAAGTTGTTGATATTTCTCCATTATTTTCTCTTGATATCTTTAATTTCTCTGATTCACTTATCTGATTGCCTAAGCTATAGGTGAATCTTTATCNCCACCACCATCACCTTTGTCACCCACGACTGCCACCACCACCACGGTTGTCGCCACCCACAACAAATATCACCGTCTCCCACCATCACCACTAACCCTGCTCACCCTATTACAATCAGTATTTAAATTTCTTTCTCTCTTTTATGCTTGTGATTTAATTTTGGGTGTGAATACAAATATGTTTATTATTGATTATTTTTTTTATTATCCTGTACTTTCAGGTATGAAAAATAATTAGTATTTTAATGAGTTTACGTCAACATGCCGTNTGAATCTTTATCCCTCTGTTTATTATTTAAAACAGCTCGGACATATCGAATGCCGAACACACTTGATATTTGCCGAACAGATTAAGGGTCTTGATTTGACACAAACCGATCTCTTCAATTGCCTTGCTGAACACTTTAACAGACTCGACTTAGTACAAGCCAAACTCTTTCCTTGCTTAGCTGAACTGATGAGTTCAGTTATAAAGAGAATCGAATTTTTTCTGTCATTGCTGAACCTCTAATTAGCTCGGTTTGGTCAAAAAGCTTACTAAAAAATTCAATTAGCTCGGTTTGGTCAAAAAGCTTACTAAAAAATTCTTCATCCCGTGCCTTATCTTGTCAACATCATGTGAGCACATTTAATGTCATGTCATGTGTAATCGTGAGGTTTAACCCCTTTAGGTACTAATTTTCATTAGTATTAAAAATATAAGAAATATATTTCTTAATACCATGCGTAACAATACTCAAAACAAATANGGCTTATGGCTCTCATGGTTTTTCAGCACAGCTAGTTGGCCAATGTCTGCTCTAGTCAATGTATTTTTTTTATAAATTTTTTTAATAGAATATTGTGTCACATGCGATTTTTGAAATGAAACTCACTATCTTTATAATAAAGTACAATACAATTCAAATTTTAAAAANTTATTATCATTACCATCATGATCTCACTACCACCGTTGCCTACCGTCAGTACAAACCACTACCATTGTTGCCCACTGTCACCCAATACCATAACCCATCACCACCCATCATCGTCACCAACCATTGTCACCCACCCCCACCAAGCNTTTTGAAATGAAACTCACTATCTTTATAATAAAGTACAATACAATTCAAATTTTAAAAATAAACAAAATGACTTTTGTTATTCGCGGTTGAGATTTCTTTAAATTTTACTTTAAAATTAATCTAATGGTTATTNACATCATGTTATTATTATTGTACGGTGTCACCATCTGATAATAATTCAATTTGTAATTTAAGTGGACCTAACTTAATTTCGTAATTACCATGTCCATGTTAGAAAATAGAAAAATATTATTTGAATTTTATTTGAGGATCTNTTATTATTAGCACTCCAAATTTAATAGGAAAAATAGACCTCTAAGGGTGTGTTTGGAGTGATTTTTTAAAAGTGTTTCTAGAAATTATTTATCATTAATACTTTAAAAAAAAAATAATATTTGAAATCGCCCCACCACCACCACTCTCATCGCTCANATTAAAAGTGAATTTCGTTTAACATTGAATTAATGAAGGTACTCGTAATATTTTTATGGATTTTGTGAGGTACATCAGGTTTTCAAACCACAATTCCAAGCCTAGAGAAATTTAGTATAAAAACTTGGGGAAAGTCTACCGTACAAAAAAAAATTTCGTATTGTACCGCCGGTTACTATTTTTTCTGATAAAATTACAATTTAAAAAAGAGAAGCTTCAATTGTTTAATAAAACGTTATGATCGATCACAGACACCCATGATCGATCATGAACTATCAGTATCAATCACAATCTTTCATGATTGATCATACTCTTTAAAGTTGTCACTTACACCTTAAAAAAATTATAACTTTGTCTTAAAAAATTGTAATTTTTCGTACAGTACCGGAGCCTTTCCCAAAAACTTGAAATAAAGGTTTGTATGTTAAAATATACTACACATCCCAAATAAAACCCAAAAATTAAAACTCAAATGCATATCATTCATTGGATGAATGTTGAATGAATGAGTCTCACTAAAAAAAATTGATGAAACCCACTCATTCAAGGAATGATATGTATTTGGTTACAATTTTTTAAATTTTATTTAAGTTTTTTAGCATTGCTCTTATATGTTTAGTCCATAAATAGAGTATTTTTCTATATAAATAATCCGACTTGTGGAATACATCAATCTAGGAGGACATCAAAACAAACTGAAAAAAATTGATTAAAGAGATTTTTGTAGACATGAAACAAGAAAGACCCAGCTTTATACGGCTTATGGCTCTCATCAAGGGGTTTTTCAGCACAGCTAGTTGGCCAATGTCTGCTCTGGTCAATGTATTTTTTTAATAAATTTTTTTAATAGAATATTGTGTCACATGCGATTTTTGAAATGAAACCCACTATCTTTATAATAAAGTACAATACAATTCAAATTTCAAAAGATAAACAAAATGACTTTTGTTATTCGCGGTTGAGATTTCTTTAAATTTTACTTTAAAATTTATCTAACGGTTAATATTAGCACTCCAAATTTAATAGGAAAAATAGACCTCTAAGGGTGTGTTTGGAGTGATTTTTTAAAAGTGTTTCTAGAAATTATTTCTCATTAATACTTTAAAAAAAAATAATATTTGAAATCGCCCCACCACTACCTCTACCACCACCACTCTCATCGCTCAACCACCATCACCATTACCACCCCCACTATCACCTCTACCCCACCACCATCACTACTATAACCACCGCTCCATAACCATCACTACCACTACAACGATTGTCTCACCACCACCTCCAGCGCCCNCACCACCACCATCACCTTATCACCACCATCACCATTACCATCACCACTATCACCTCTACCCCACCACCATCACTACTATAACCACCGCTCCATAACCATCACTACCACTACAACGATTGTCTCACCACCACCTCCAGCGCCCTTCCACCACCATCCCCACTACCATCATCATCATCACCACCATTGCTACTGTACCTTACCATCATCACCACTGCTATCGCACCTTACCACCATCACCCCCACCAACGTCACCCCACCCCCACCCTCACTACCCCACTGCCACCACCACCACCATTGTCACCCACTACTGATTGATACTATCGTCGTGCATTGCCACCACCTATCACCTACCATCATCATCATTTTATTCTTATATTTATTATCATTACCATCATGATCTCACTACCACCGTTGCCTACCGTCAGTACAAACCACTACCATTGTTGCCCACTGTCACCCAATACCATAACCCATCACCACCCATCATCGTCACCAACCATTGTCACCCACCCCCACCAAACCTACCACCACCATCTGTCATCGCCCACTGCTGTAGCCACCCATTGTCACCTACCCTCACCACACTTAAAACCGCTGTCATTCGCCACCATCCATCATTACACTATCGCCTAGAAGCATTCATTGTTGCCCACCACAACCATCGTTACCACCCACCACCACTGTCGTAGTCCCACTACCACCATTGACAACCACTATCACCGTGTTCCACCACCACTCACACCCACCACCACCATCACCGTTGTCACTCACGACTGCCACCACCACCACGGTTGTCGCCACCCACAACAACTATCACCGTCTCCCACCATCACCACTAACCCTGCTCACCCTATTACAATCAGTACTTAAATTTCTTTCTCTCTTTTATGTTTGTGATTTAATTTTGGGTGTAAATACAAATATGTTTATTGTTGATTATTTTTTTTATTATCCTGTACTTTCAGGTATGAAAAATAATTAGTATTTTAATGAGTTTACGTCAACATGCCATGAGTTATCTACTATTTAAAAAAAATATTCGAGTACCATAAACAGATGAGTTTGATTTAAGATAGGCATAGCTAAGTTAGCTCATTTGCTTTTATCTCCTTAACTCTTTAGGAAAGGAACCCTTAATCAGAACTTTCCTAATGGGCTGTTTGGTAAACCTCAACATTTGCTTACCATACCAACCAATTCTGCTTTATTGTTTAGTTTAGAGACAATTATGTAAAACTGTTTAACCAAAATAGTGAATTTCCTCGTCATTTTCCTAGACATTGCTCATGTGCTCCCACGTGTATGCAACAAACTAAAGTCGACATCAAAAGTCAGCACTTAGGCTGAAGACGTCCGCTCACACAGATTTGTGTGTGATTACTGATTAGTAAGTTCATTTGACCAAAAGGAAGCAATGAAATTTTTGGCCACTAGCATTTGTTAAAAATAACAGAAGGCAATAAAAGAGGTTGGAGTAAGACAGCAAATATATATATATACACACACATTATTCTACCAAAAGTTCCTCCCCCCCCTACCAAAAAAATAAAAACAAAACCCAAATATACCAGAAGAATACAAATTAAACTAAATATTTTTTTGCTAAAATTTGAATTGGTCATTGTGAATAATTCACTTTTATCTACACACACACATACACAGCTATCAGTCCTAGGAATTGGTCTAACATTTCAGAATAATGTTGATAATATCCTATGTAACTCAAGACTGCTTCAGCAGGAATACATAAATGCCATTAGTGCTATAGCTCCCAAGGGCAAACACCAGTCCCTTTATTAAACTAGACCACAGTTTAGCTCAACCTCTTCACTGATTCATTTCAAAAGCAAAATGACCAGCATTTTGCCATGCCTCAATCGGTTGTCGTGTGTTCTACAGGGGACATTAGCACAAACACCACTATTCCCACTCGAGTTTCTGATGGCTTACGGTGCCTACCACTGGAGCCATCAACATTTTAATCTAAAGTTAATCATCCAAGTGTTACGGAACTTCTAATGCCACAAGGAATATTCCCAAATGGACTTGAGCTAAAAACAATAATAAAACAAGCATGTATAATTTCATTTTCATACGGCATCCAAATGTTTGCATACATGTTGTAGACTGTTTTGTACCTTCAAATTAGAATCTATGAGAAATAACAGGTTACATCAAGTACCCAAAAAAAAAGGGCAGAAGAGAACTGAAGTGGTTCAATGACAGCTTTTCATGTGTGTGTATTTACTCCATATATCTACACCCAGGACCAAATATAATCTGGGATACAAATGGGCCAAAGGAAAAGCAAAATTTCCCATTGGACAAGATGTGCAGGGTGGGTTTACAGCAGAATGTGGCACAACTGTGTAACCTAAAAACTAGTATGACATGGAACTGTACAGGGTCAGCTAAAAAGGACCNCACCACCACCATCACCTTATCACCACCATCACCATTACCATCACCACTATCACCTCTACCCCACCACCATCACTACTATAACCACCGCTCCATAACCATCACTACCACTACAACGATTGTCTCACCACCACCTCCAGCGCCCTTCCACCACCATCCCCACTACCATCATCATCATCACCACCATTGCTACTGTACCTTACCATCATCACCACTGCTATCGCACCTTACCACCATCACCCCCACCAACGTCACCCCACCCCCACCCTCANTGACTGGAACTGTTGGGAAAGCAAGCAGGCGCATGTATTGCTTGGCGACCATGCACATGCTGCTGGTGCCGAACTTGTGTTTGACTTTGGTGTATAACCTTCACACCGTCACTTATAGATGAGTTAGCTAGCAATTCTTTTCTTTTCCTTTTTTTGATCTTGTGTTAGCTAGCAATTCGGTAGGGGATAGGTAACTCATTTACATTGAACTACCAACCTCTACTTACCAAAAACTTCTTGCTTGCCTGTCTGCTCCTCTCTCTCTCTCTCTCTCTCACACACACACACACACAAACCCCTACCCTGGAAGTAGTATTCAGTTTGCACCATATGTAATTAGGATGGGGTAAGAGATCCATCGTAGCTCAATTTAACCTGATCTTTACCATTATCCCTTTAACACGGTACTGTTCGAGTTTAGATTTCTGAACTCGTAATACAAAACATTGGTTGGAATTTGAATTTGTTTGGCCCGAGATCTTATTTCAATTTGGGTTGATAAAGTCGGTCCAATTCTCGGGTTGGACTGGGATTAGTTAATTTGGAATATGGTTATAAAATAATTGGGTCGGAAGTTTTTTTACTCGAACTCGGCCTGAGTATTAAAAATCTCTACTTAAATATTGAATATTTTTGAATCGGGTTGGATATCATCTGTCTATGCTACACTCCTAACCATATCAAATAATGTTTTAAACCAAATGATCGGTCAATTGGTTATTGTTTCACATTATCCAATTATGTTATATGTTGTTGTTAACGCACTTTCATCTACATGACAAATTGACATAATCAATAAGAAGTTTGAGAATGATTTTCATAGATATAATAGAATTAGAANCATAAAATTTTCTGCATGATGATCAATAACCGCAGCCTCAGCAACCATGTATTCATAAATAAATAAGTCCGCAAAAAGTGGATGCCTCATTAGTTCAGTTTTGTTCTTGCCTTGAGATCAAGAAACACTTATAAGCTGTTTCATCTTTAAGGCCTTGTCCACCAGCCATCATTTATTTTTGGTGTTGAGGGTATGTCATCTATAACAACTCAATGCATCAACCTCGCCAAGGTCCTTAAGTCACTTCATCCTAGTTAACTAATTGAGCATAAGCATTTTTAATATTAGAAGTTAAAGCACACAACCACTTCCACTTCCACCAACAAGCTTCAGAGATACAAAGTAACCATAAGTCGATCAAATCTCTAAGCAAGCTTCAGGCCACGACCAAGTCGCTTCTCAATATCTCCACAAGGAACAAAATTTATTTCGGTGCATTGTTTCGATAATTGGAGAAATGGTAACGTTTCGAAAGCATTTCATAAATTCAATGGTAACAAAGAAAAAATTTGACATCTATTTCCGAAACAAAGACACCTCGAAATATGAGAATTTTGACCCTCAATTAACAATTCATTTTGGCNGCATTTCATAAATTCAATGGTAACAAAGAAAAAATTTGACATCTATTTCCGAAACATAGACACCTCGAAATATGAGAATTTTGACCCTCAATTAACAATTCATTTTGGCTTCCATGAAAATGGAAACGTTTTGGCCATTTTTTGAAATGAAATTTTGATCCTTGTATTTCTAGAACTTATATTTTTGAGAAGTATCTAAATTGAAGCAAAAAAAATTGGTGCTTAATAGAATAAAATAGCGAAACATGTTCACGTAGCTTACTCCAAAAATATTGGGACAAAGATTTGTTATGTTGATATGAGTTTATCTGAATTGAAGGGAAACATTGTTGACTTATAGACAAACAATATCCAACAATTATGTAGGGCTAAGTACAAATTTTACCAGGTAATATCCAGAAATTAAGATGCTTACTAGTTTAGGCATCGTTTGATTGCGGTATCTAAAAGTGCTAATTTAAACGTTTCACATTTTATTATAGAATTTGATGATGAATTCAAGTGGCATCAACTGAAGTTTGTTGTCCATGCATGCACGCACTTGCATTTGAGGTTTAAATTATTAATTCCATTTTCTCTCTTGTATTTTGTGACTAGTCATGGCATATAAGGAACACAGGGTACGTTACTTCCAATCAGAAGACTTACGTCCAATAATATTCAGTTCTTGACTCTTGACGACAGCTAGGCAATATACAAGATCACGCTGTAAACAATGCATGCCATAAAAAGTTAGTATAATATCGGATAAACATTAAAAAGAAGCAACTGCATCAGGAGGAAGACTCTACCTGCACGGAGATGACAATTATTGGATCATAAACGGCAAATTGGCCTCCTCCTTTCATAGATAGACTCATACTAGGAATCAAACTAGTATTTGCATCAGGACTGCCCATTATAAACATTATAAAGACAAAATGACAGCCAGATTTAGGGGGTTAGTCACTGGAAGGAACTAATGACAAAGTTTAGGGTGATGACCTCATATCATAACAATATTCGAAAGGGATCCTTGGATCAGGTGTCCGCTGCTTATCTTGGGCTTGTGAATGGAACTGTAAAAGAACCAAAGGTGATGACTTAAAGGGGTGTCCATTGGGGAAACAATCAGAATTAATCTCTGTCATCTTGAGTGCTTACACTCTCTGAAAGCCTTGTATAGGGAGGGTCAACCAGATATGTGAAGGAGGTCCCAGAGTCAAAAAGAGCTGTGAAATCCAAGTCAATGAGAGTAGTCCCCACTCGAATTTGAGTCACAGCTATATTATAGGTTGGACTACTGCACACAGATAAACTTTGTAAGAAAAACTTCCCAAAAACTCACAAACTGACACAGCATCACTTACCGTAATGGATCTATATTAAATGGGGTCTCTTCCTGGTCAAGACTACCCTTATCTCCAAAGTTAATCCTACCGGTTCCATCACGCCCAAAACACATGGAGAAAGAATCTGCTGTGTAATGCTCTTGGGACAAAATGCTAGGAACTGATATCTTCTCCAAGCCAAGCCCAAATAAACCATTTGGAGCTGCAACATCTAGAAATGAACCAGTTTGAACCTGTCCACAGCTGCACAAATTTAAATTGCAAATTTATGTCAAATTCTAAATTTGAGCAAGAACAAGCTAAGATGGACCTCTATATTATTCAGTTTGGATACCTTAAATGGGCATCTACCAAATCAAATTCCCTAATATGCTTCGCAATAATAAAAAACTAGCAGTCGCCTCATGCAGTGAACGAAATTTATAATATCTCTTCCCTACATCTCTACTCCCATCCCTGCCCACACCCCACCCCAACATTATTAAAAAATTATTTATTAATGTGTTAAATTGATATTTTAAAAAAATTCCAATGTGAATTAGTTAATAAAGATGAAGAAAAATTCAAAATGTGTCCAAAAGTCGAAAGTGGTTCATAGGCCCATGTTGGAATTCAATTGGAGCTAGCCAATAATTCACTATCAAATAATTCAAAATTAGAAGAAAATAGGATTTGATGATGGAAAGTTTCTCAAACCTTCTCTCCCCTACATTAATTCATATCATATATAGTATAGATTATGCCCATGATATGGTATGCATCTGCAACTGATAAAATCAAACACTATTATGATAACAAAAACACACCAATACGCAGAATATTGCTGAGTAAGATCAAATTAGCAGTATTGCACATAATCTGGCAACTTACCCAAACGTGATGTATGCATCAACCATAGCTGGATCATTGCCTTCTGTCTTTAAGTGCAGAACATCCTCCACCAATATCCCAGAAGTTGAAGTTTCAGATGAGACATAGGAAACTGAGTAAGGGCATTGGCTAAATGTTCCGAGGCAGCTACTATGGTGTGTGCACAAGCTATGGTCACAAGTGACCTTTTTGCTTGTTGATGATTCATTTGGGCTGTATATGCTAAGCTCAAAATCCTGTCACATGGCAACAAAATTGTAGAAAATCTGTGCAAAGTTTGCAATTGTACGACATAAAGTTGGAGATATATCAATGCATCTATACAGGATGCTAATTGGGAATTGGAAAGTCCAGCACCAAGTATCCATGCCAAAGTGCAGCACTCGAGTCTGTGATGTCTTGATCACCCATCCTGGCCAGAAATAAACCAAAAAGATCCTAGATTTGTTTACATCAAGGACTACATGTATTTTAAAGTGTTTCCTTTATTCACATAAAGAAGTTTGGAAACAAAAATTGGGCATGCCCATGGGTATTCAAAGTATTTTCCCATACTTCATCCAAATCCGGATGGAAACCTGGAATCTAGCAGCATTTAGACAGCCATTACCTAGCCAAGCATTAAAAATAAGCTTTTACCAGTTGCATTGAACCGCAGGTTGATAATTGCCTTCTGAGTGATAGAAATTTAGATCATCTGTTGTCTTCCTTTATTTCCCCCTTTTTATTGGATTCTCTTAATGAAAGGAAAAAGCTAATTTCAATCTCAGTTCATTGGTTAGTGTAAAGAAAAAATGAGGCCTTAGCACCACTTCACCTAGGTTCTATTTCTGTTTTAAAATCATCTGTAAAGAAAAGAAAAGGTAACAAGGAGAGCTAACAGAAGAAGAAGAAGAAGTGTCGGTTATGTGCTAGGACTTTCTCACATTCTGGAAGAAGGAAGGAGACAGAATTATTTTGTACTCTCCTCAAACCACATAGAACCATGCATCCTTGGAATAGCCGCTCTCATTATGTGTCTCCTCTAGTGTAACCTATTCACAAAAAAAGAGACATAGCCTCACTAACATACCTAGAAAAGATTGATAAAAGCTTCTCTACTAGTTTGTTTCTTCAGATTAGAGGATTCTATTCTCACATTTTTCGTGCTGTTTTCATTTCTTTGGCACTCCTTTTCATTGTTTTCATTATAAAATAAAAAAGAAAAAAAAAACCTTTCTGACCTACAATTATTCTTGGTAGGTTAATTAATTTGCATGAAAAACTGAAATATCAAACACTATCCCAGAAGCATCATCCTAGTTCTTCTATTTAGTGGCCTATTATCGACAAAGGCAAAGAAAGCAGTAAGGGCAATTTCCAGGATCCTTGGTTGCCAAATCCATTATTTTATTCTGCTATGCTTCCCAATGCTGTTTATGTTCAGCAATCGAGAATTCAAAGATAGATAGACCTGTACGGAGTGAGATACACAGTCCAGGTACCAAAATTGACGAGTTAACTAACCCACTGCAGTATTTAGCATGAAAGGAAAAGTAATAGCAATTTGGGTGAAGCAAACTTCAACTAACTAGACGGAACTTTGCAGTACTCCCAATCATTGTAGCAATTAACGAGAACCATATTATCCAGTTGCTTCACAATTCAGCTGCTAATTAGCATTCAAAGCTACCTCCATGGTCCTAGTCATATGGCTACATCCATACTATTCGCGTACCCATTAAAAATGTCTACTCAATGTATCACAAGTGGATTTCATGCTTTAATTTGTTCTACATCACAAGGCGATTGCCACATAAACAAAATTTTAGAATTTCCGTTTTCTGCATTATAGAGCTAAGTAGGCANTCAATGTATCACAAGTGGATTTCATGCTTTAATTTGTTCTACATCACAAGGCGATTCCCACATAAACAAAATTTTAGAATTTCCGTTTTCTGCATTATAGAGCTAAGTAGGCATCCTCTAGGATAGCAGAAGAATCACACATTTAAGGCTTTTAGCAATCAATGCAGATGGAAAGAAAAAGCTAGAGCTAAATTTAGGTATATAGTTAATGTAGTTGTTTTCTTCTATCCCAATAATTCACTTCAAAACAGATGTAGAACAAGAGAACATACGGAGCTATAAGGGGTGTCGGCAGTAGATGCACAACTGCCACAATCACAAGGCACCCAAAATAGGTCGCTCCCCGTATCAAGAGCCACCAGAAAGTCCATGGCCGGCGTCCCTAGCGACACCGTCGTGTAATGCAAACTACACAAATCTCCACAAAACAGAACCAAAATAAATAAATAAATAAATAAACTCTACTTGCAAAAGATTAATCAAGAAATTGAAACATAGAGGGACTTAGTGATGATCCGTACAATCCCAATGAGCTGATCCGGAAAGTCTCATTGCCGTTGGAGAATACGAGTGGTCCGTCCAATTCCGAGAGCCTCCGTCCTCGAAAAACACGATCATGGTGGGCCAGTCGTGCGTAGTACTCGATACTACCTTTCTCCGGCCAATGATTTGCCGGAAAATGTTTTCCCGCTCGTTGGGACCATTTCTTCACCGGTTCAGAGAAGCGGTGGTGTATTTGTAAGGTGAAAATACGGGCATAAGAGCATTGAGAAAACCAAAACAAGATCAATGTCAGCAAGAAAATGTAGAAAGAAGACATTTTTACACAAATCAGACAAAGATTTGCATCAAAAAAATACTTTGAAGCTGTGAACCCTAGATCTTGGACTTTGAGAGAGAGAGAGAGAGAGGGTNAAAACAAGATCAATGTCAGCAAGAAAATGTAGAAAGAAGACATTTTTACACAAATCAGACAAAGATTTGCATCAAAAAAATACTTTGAAGATGTGAACCCTAGATCTTGGACTTTGAGAGAGAGAGAGAGAGAGAGAGAGAGAGAGGATTACTGAAACTACGCAAGTGAAGAAGGAAGTTTAGGTGGGTTCTTGGTATTTTTTCCGTTTTCTGAACAGTGAGGGTACTTCTTGGTGTTGAGGTCTCTATGTTGACAGTTGACAAAGTTGGAGGGATTGGCTTCAAATTGCATTGTGGGTCGACTTGGCCATTTAAAGCTAATGGGTCCCACTCTGTTCCGCTTTTCTCTTCTCNTTGAGGTCTCTATGTTGACAGTTGACAAAGTTGGAGGGATTGGCTTCAAATTGCATAGTGGGTCGACTTGGCCATTTAAAGCTAATGGGTCCCACTCTGTTCTCCTCAAGCCCCCCCTCCGCTTTTCTCTTCTCCTTTACCTCTTTCCCTCCAATTCTTGTTTATGTTTTTTTTTTTTCTTTCTCTTTCTTTTTGGTCGGGCACTATCACAGGCACAGCGAGGGGAGGACGAAATTGGAACAAATTATTGTAGGTGAAATCCACCATATTGGCCTGGATTTACAAATAATTTTGCTTAAAGGCCTATAGTCATATTTTATAGGATTAATTTTGTAACGATGTGTATTAGAATTGATCTTTAACATGTTAGTTATAACACTAATTATGATCGTATTCTCAAAGGTTATTTTTAGAATTTTCAAAAATCTAAATGGATATCAAATATAAATATCTACCATTACGATTAACAAGTTAACATTAATCTTAATAATGATGAATTTAAATTTGAGTTCCGCTAGAGCCCAAATTCCTCTGAATTTATAGAAGATGGCCCAAGCAGTTCATCCATACAGTATTCATTGAGCTCGAAGTGGACAATGACCCAATTTTAAAGAGACTTGATGATAACAAGTTTGGTATAAATATGAGTTCGAAGCTAACAAGTTCGGTATAAGTACCACTTCGAGAGATGGGAGCACGGCGCCAGGCATTACATGTTGACAGGAGACACGTGATGGCTCATATAACAATTTGTTATTAACATGCTAATTAGGTCACTAATTATATTTTTATATAATTAAGAGTTATTTTTAAATTTTAAATAAATAAATGAACATAAAATATGAATTATTTGCGTAAAAATGAGTTAAATGACTACGATATAAGTTATATTTTTTTTATTAAAATAAAAATAAAAATAACATAGTGTTTGAATTATATACTAAATGCATAATATATGTGTAACATGCATGTAAATAGATATCAAGTGCCGTGTGCCTAGAGATGAAATATATTTATGACAAATGCCATGGACAAGTGTCCATGACGTAGGCATAACTATGTAAGCACCCTTACATGGGTTGACGTCAAAGCCTCGGAGGCCAAGCAACATGTTGGCTATATATGGCCTTTCAGACAATGAGCATGTAGGAGGGAAAAAAAAGAAGAGAGAGAGAGAGAGAAAGGAAGAAAAAATGAGACAAAGATGAAAAGACAGATAAATTTATCAGATTTTTGGGTCAAAAATTAAATAGTGATTCGTTATGAAATTAAAGTGTCTTATTTGAGATCCTTTAAATTTTTTAACTATTAAACTTATTAATGGTTTTGAGGTACGAGATAGTATATAATATACTATTATTTTTTAAATCTCCTTGCAAAAAATATTTTTTGATTATTTAAAATTTATATTCCTATTGATTATTCTAATTGATATGAAATTTTGCCAATTTTTTTAGTTGACCTGTATGTTGGGTAAAATACTTTGGGATTAATTAGTACATGTACAAAGTATACTTGAGAGATAATTGGTAAAATGTGATTATGGCCCTACGGGGTGCGATTGTGATTACAGTCCTATGGGATACGGGGTGTGATTAGTTATTATGAGTATGAATTTATATATCTAAGTATCACTTGTCATGTCATAAAAAGGAACCAAGTATAAGGTTATGTTTGATAGAAATTGAGTTATGTGACTTATTGAATTGGATTCTTGATTCTTCTATCTATGATTGTTTATCGATTAAATTATTTGATACTTTACCATTCATACTTTTTCTCGTTAAGCATATTGTTTCCTACGGGGTGCGATTGTGATTACAGTCCTACGGGGTGTGATTAGTTATTATGAATATGAATTTATATGCCTAAGTATCATTTGTCATGTCACAAAAAGGAAGTTATGTTTGATAGAAATTGAGTTATGTGACTTATCGAATTGGATTCTTGATTCTTCTATCTATGATTGTTTATCGATTAAATTATTTAGTATTTGATCATTCATACTTTTTCTCGTTCAGCATATTGTTTTCTGTCATATTGTATACTTCCCCACTTTTAATATTTTTTTTTCAAGATGATCTCGAAGGGAATAATTAGAGTTGGTATGTGAGGGATCGAAGATGAATGAATCTTGATATAATTTTTAAATTTTATTAGTATTTGGAGATAAAAAATGCGAATATAAATTTATTAAAGGAATTAGAGTTCTGTGCCGATATTCAGAGATATTTGTAGTTTATTGTGATCGATTGATTTAATCAAGTAACGCGTCTCAGGAACAGGACATTACAGGACAAGAGAACATTACTTGATGAATGAACAAAAATCCACAAGTAGTGGAGACGGATCACATACTGTAGCCGTCGAGTGGTGGGTGTAGAAAAACGTTAGGGATCATAGCTCCAAGACAAAGATAAACACATAGGATCATAGAATCAACAAAAAAGGATTAATGCAAAACCCTAATAGCTGGATGTTTAAATAGCCAAACAATGCTACAGTGTACAAGAGAACCATTCGGAATACTACCAAGTGAAAACCTGGGTGATATCTTGCAAGAGGCTTAAAGCAGTAGACCCTGTAACACCAATATTCTTCCTCAAGCGATACAATTTCCATGAAGTAAAAACCTTCATTGTAGTTGATGTAACCTTATTTTTTCGGTTAAGGTGAACCACTCACCGTTGCTTTTCTTCTTGCATCATACATGCTCACACTCTCGTATACACATACACTCGCTAGGGCTACATCCCAAATGGTTTTACAGTCCAATCCAGTCGATTTTGAGCACTATCAAATCTCATTCTCATCTACTTCAATTTAAACCTTTAAAAAACATCATCTAATTGCAGATATTGCAAACGAGTGTAGATGTCATGAGGCTAAAAACATAAGGGCATGGATGTAAACCATTTTTAATCATAGCAAAAACCCAATTCAGAATCTTGATTCTATAGTATAGATAGGTGTAGAAATCTACATTTCGATTAATCACAAAGGAGTTGAAGCCACTCGGCCTATATGATCAAAAACCTATGTACAAAATACATTCTTCAGTCCATATAGCTCGCAGTATTTACATAGACAAACTCACTTCTAGTCTACACATTATATTACTTGCTGCAAAAAAAGAGCCTCAAAACTGGTAAGTTTCAGAGCAAGAAGGCCTCAATTTCATCCTCTTGGTTGGATAATTCAGTAGTTTTGGATCTCAAATTGGAGAGGTAGACCTAAACCCGAACTTATCAGATAGCTTTGTTCGCGCTAAAGGTGACAAAGCTCCATCTGATGAATGAATTGCACGTCGTGAACCAACGGGTTATCTGTTCTTCCTGGAGGAGATCCGGAGTAACACAATGGTGAGCACCCTGTGCATACAGATTCTCTTCCATCTAGAGTCTGCATTGTACAGTTGTATTGAATCAGTTAGGCTAAGTATCCAACAAGTTTTAAGAAAATGTTTAAACTGTTGTTCAGAAAAGGCATGAAATATCTCAACCTTCTCAGCAATCATGTTCAGAATTTCACTTCTTCCATCAGAATTTGGTTGGCTGGAGAACAATAAAATGTGAAATGAGATTAAAAAGGAACCAAGGGATAGTAAGAAGAACAGTAACAGTCCTGTTTGGTTTGTGTCTCAAAAATCAGTACTAGTAAACTATTTTTGGAAAGAGTTTTAGAAAAATGTGTTTTGGTATTTTTTGTATCGCAAAACTTGTTTGATTATATGATTCCAAAAACAGTTGTACAAATTTTAAAAAAATAAAACTTGATTGGACAGTAAATTAGAAAACAATGAAAATAGAAATGTGGTGGCATGGAAGTGTGGTGGTGGTAGAGGAAGTGTGGTGGTGGTGGTATTTTTTAAATTTTGGAAAGGGTGTTTCTAAAAACACAAAAAACTCAATTTTCAAAAAACAGCCGACCAGAAAGCCTTTCTCCCAAAAATTGTTTCCAAAAACCAAAAAATAATTTCAGAGATGCAAACCAAACAGTGCCTTTAAATTTTCATGCTTTTCTTCTCACGAAATCTTGATGATGTTCTCTATCCAATAAATGGAAAGTCTGTTTTCAGACCCCCTGCGCCCTGCATCCACCCTCTAGTATATGCTTTAGAACGTATCATAAAATGCTATAAAAAAATTTGAGAAGTGATGGCAACAATGTTGAAAAGAAGAACCTTTGTTTGCTGCATCTGGGAGGTTTGAGAAATTCAGGCATGGCTGATCCAAGTCGGCGAGGCTTAGGGCAAACAGGGAGATCATTACCTCCAAAACCAAGCTTGCTAGTCTCTGGACCTGTATCAAGAATATTGCTTTTTACTGCTAAATGATGCATTTCCCTCTGTACAAATGAACAAGTAAATTGAGTCACAAGTAAAAGAAAAAAAAAAAAACTTGCGACTGATATTTCAACTCTTTATTTATTTATACCTCATTATAAAGGTAACAGAGAGAGAGAGAGAGAGAGAGAGAGAATGACTGATTAGTGGAGCCACAGGGGATTGAAGATGGTGTGTGAGTAAAGGGCAGAGTTGCTTGGCCGAGAATGGTTATAGGGTTGGTCTTGACCAGTTGAGTTTAGTCTCCTTATTTTTCTCTTGATCTCATATTGCCTATGATTCATTTGGTCCAAGTAACTTTCTTCACTCCAAGACTGAATTCTTCTTTTAGACTTTTTATGATTTAAGTTTTAAATTGGATAATTGTCTTACATTTTCACTCTATATTCTAATCACGAGGCATTTGCCAAATGATTACACGTTGTTACGCTTAGGTTTTAGTTTCACAAATTTTACGTTGGGATCACTGAATTAAAATCTTGTTAAAATAAATCAACACTGAACCTTAGGACGATAATGAAATGAACCTTCTAATTAACTGAGTCAAAATAAATCAACATTGAACCTTAGAACGATAGTGAAAGGNGTTGTTACGCTTAGGTTTTAGTTTCACAAATTTTACGTTGGGATCACTGAATTAAAATCTTGTTAAAATAAATCAACACTGAACCTTAGGACGATAGTGAAATGAACCTTCTAATTAACTGAGTCAAAATAAATCAACATTGAACCTTAGAACGATAGTGAAATGAACTTTCTAGTTAATCAGGTCAATTCAAACTTACTTTGTACTCCATGGAATTGAGAACCTAACTAAATTAGTTTTCTTCAACGACTCTNGAACTTTCTAGTTAATCAGGTCAATTCAAACTTACTTTGTACTCCATGGAATTGAGAACCTAACTAAATTAGTTTTCTTCAACGACTCTTTTTCCTATATTTTTTCAAATGGCCCCTGCTATGCCTGTCCACTATAGAACATTTACGACATGATGATATCAAGTGATTTTTCAATGGGCGGTTAAACAAACTGAGCTTCTCGTGCTCAAATCTATTTTAGCACATACAAGTTCGTTCATATTTTCAAAATGAAATGAATATGTCCAAGTTTTGATACTCATTTGATTTTCAAGCCGAACCTGAACACTCCGCTGCTCAGCTTGATGAACTCAAGCTCGATAGTTTACAAGATAATATGAGTTTTTCATTGTGAAAAAAGATCAAAACAACTTCCTTAAGATACAGTCAGCTCAATTAACACTTTGTTTTGCACCTGGTTTTGTCTCAAATTTCACAACAATCAAAAGATACAGTTACTCATGCGCTTCTTTATGTACCACAACTGCAGCCAAAGTGCTGATTTCCATCAGAGTACCATACAATTGTGCAAAAACAGGTTCAATAATGAAAACCCTGTATGAGTTTACGATTTTCAACTAATATTGCCCTCCTGTGTTTGGACAGTATATCCAAAGAATCTAGGTTTAAGATTGTATATGCACTTTAAGAATGTGCAAAATGCATAAAATACACACGTATACACAGGGAGATAGAGAGGGAGTTTATGTTCTTAACATCTTGCTGAAATGGCCTCTTATTTCAGCATGCAGATCATTCATGAGAAATGTTTGAGAGCACATCTGCCTCCAAAATAATTCCACAAAAGAATACAGGACATATCCCTTATCTTATGACTTCAGGAAGTCTTCAAAGCTCAATTCACAAAAGAATAGTGGGTTGTACTCTAATCATGAAACAATTCAAACAAATATGAGGACTCAAACTATGCCCCTTACCCTGACAACAATAAGTCATAAAAGGGAAAGGATATAACATCCCTACATTTCCAAATATATAACTATGCATTCCACATAACAATAGATTGTGTACCATCTGCACATTTTGTCAGCCATTCACACTTGCACACATACACACCTATACCATGGTATATGTTGTGTCATCAGTAAGAAGATTTTCAACAAGTTAGATTTAGATCAAGCACATATTTTCTGTAATCTGTTTACATTTGTCTGAAAACATACCTGAATTGAAGATCCTGGATTGATTGCATGTTATCTCATCCATAGGCGTGTAGAGCAAAAAAGATTAGTTTGAAGCTAAGAAGGATGTGCATTAAACAAACTGCACTCTAGAGAATGAATGCAACTAAAATCACTCATGGTCTAAAATTCAATCAGCATTAGACAATTATGATTTGAAGACACTGTACCCTTAGAAGAGAAGAGTACACCGTCACCATTAACCAATAATTTACAGGAACGAGGCCACAAGGGAAAATAATACATAATCATAATTGTTATGTATCCCATTCAAATGCGGGCTGTGAGAAAACCTCATAATCTATAGGTCCATCTATAAGATTGTCAACAGACTGTATGCCTTGCAATAGGGCTGGCTGGAAAGCATCATTATCAGAAGGAAGAAGTTTATACATCACTAACAACCCAAGAGTGAATATTGCTTGCAGCTTTGTGGAGTCTCCTTGGACTGAAAAGAACAAGAGCATTGAAAGGAGGAACAAATCAACGCAGAACCGCATAATACACAATACTGTGTCCATCAGCCTCCCATCATTTCCAGCAGGAAAACCTCTAACTCTGTATACAAATAGGAAGTTGTATTTATCAACGACGTACCTATACCCAAAATAAATTGCACCAACAGGGACAACAAGAGGAGCAAATGAAGAATATATCAAGGTCAAGGCGAATATTGTGAGATCGAATGCATAATATTGTGCAAAATCAAATGTCTGCTTGGGTACGGGTGAGGTTCGGCTGATTGGATAATCTGAAAGATCTTGTCCTGGTAAATCAATTGCATTGAGTAAGGAANAATCAAATGTCTGCTTGGGTACGGGTGAGGTTCGGCTGATTGGATAATCTGAAAGATCTTGTCCTGGTAAATCAATTGCATTGAGTAAGGAACCATGTGACGATCCATTTTCAGATGCTCCTTCAGGGATCAGAGGTCTCTGTAGGGCCTCCACATCCTGACTTTCTAATGCGTAGCCCTCGCTTTGCTCTGGTACCAGCTGAAGCATGTCATGCNAACCATGTGACGATCCATTTTCAGATGCTCCTTCAGGGATCAGAGGTCTCTGTAGGCCCTCCACATCCTGACTTTCTAATGCGTAGCCCTCGCTTTGCTCTGGTACCAGCTGAAGCATGTCATGCTTCCGAAACTTCTGAAGATTCTTTTTTATCCAAGGTATTGGAGCCAAAAGGTCAAAAGATATTCCCAAAAAAGTGCTTGTGATTAGAAATGCGAGAGACGAAAGACACGATTTTGACAGGAATGAAGCACTCATGTATTGCTGAATCCGTTTGCAATCTTCTCCATCCAAATAACATCGACCCATCTTTAGGATTGCACTCTCAAGTGATGATTCAACCAGAGCTCTCAAGAGAATGAGATTTACCAGAAAGAAACAGACCATCTTCAGCAGTGCAGCTCTTTGCTCCCCAGACACAGTAAGATGCCGTTCAAACTTGGAGAGATAAGAAAGAGCTGATGGAACCACTATGTACATGCTCACAAAAATAAGAACATTAGGCAGGAACTGAAAAATTATGGTTGCAAGCCAGCTAGAGCTTTGCACCCAAGCCAACCACACCTGAGCACTATCCATTGCTTCTGCATTGATGATCCGTGCTGCACTCTGTATGGCACTGATCACGGCGAGAGGAGAACTGCAGAACAAAAGCATCACTAGCAAGCAGGAGTTTACAAACACTCTCCGCAGTCTTAGAGAAAACTTTGTTGATCCCAAATGATTCCAATATATGTCACTTGCCAATGGAGCTCTCTCAACTTTCCATTGGTTCCTCTGTAGCTGCAACTCCATAATAGAAAAGAACTTCCCTATGCGCCTCTTCTTCTCATTCCGGAAATCCTGAACTGCCTTATTGGCTGTGTACACATCCTTAAACACCACAAAGGCAACTCCAGCACCCTTTGCTCGCCCTTCTTTGTAATCTGCCATTTCCATCTCTAAATCAGCTCTCCGCTCTTGCAATTTTCTTAATCTTTCTTCATCCGAAATGCCCAACTCATCAACAACCTGATTCCACAAATCCTTCACTCTACTCCACAAGCAATGCACCCTGTCCCACAACCCCCCCTCTTCTCTTCTGTCCTCATGATCCTCACCTTCCATCCCAACCCGCGCCTCAATTATCGCCACCAACTTAGAAATATCCTCCCTAATCTTCACCAACTCTGTAACCAAATCATCCAAAGCACAC
Organism: Ilex paraguariensis; assembly: GCA_963454935.2. NCBI lineage: Eukaryota > Viridiplantae > Streptophyta > Magnoliopsida > Aquifoliales > Aquifoliaceae > Ilex > Ilex paraguariensis. The sequence goes on from CAUOFW020010057.1 coordinate 714,078, forward strand.
AAATCCATTGGCACAACCACCCGAAAAACTTTCCCTGGATACTTATGTTGAAAATACTCCACCAAAGGGCCTTTATCAAACCCTATATTTTTCGGTATCCCCTGCACCATTATAGTAAAAATTGCTGTAGAATTCCCACTAGGGTCACTAGGATTTCCATACCCATCTCTAAACCTAGTAATTCTCAACCTTTGTTCAATGGCATTCATACCAAAATGCACCAAAACAACAACTACAACAGCAAACAAGAAATGAATCCAAAGCAAAGCCGAACCTTTTACGATGTGATTTATCGTTGTTTTCGAGAACTGATCGGCAATCGAAGCGGTCCCGGCGTAAATATTGAGAGGAAGAATGAGAAAAATGGCAGGGATGGCAATGGAGATGAGGACGGCGGAGCTGCCACCCTCAATTAGGAGGAACTGGGCGGCGTCGGCACCACAGTGGCGGGCGATCTCACGGCCGGTGGCGTGCCAGGCGGCCAGAAGCTTGGCAACTATGGCTGTGGGCCCCGGCATACGGCGGTGGTCGCTTCGGACCTTGACAAAGATGAATATGAAGAGGCAGGTTAGGGCCCCGATGGCGGAGATGTTAATAAGGTACTGGATGTTTCCGTACCATGAGGTGTCGAAATCGCTGGAGTCCGACGGCGATGGCGATTGAGAGAGAGTGGAATTCATGTCAATTACCGGCGATGACTGAGGTGGATACATGGGGATTAGCAATCTAGGGCTTATATACATCAAACTAAGAATTTCGAAGTGGTGAATTGAGTTAATTGCAATCGGTGAGATTGAGATTTGTGTTCATCTATGCTTATGGTTAGGGTATTAAAGGGGGGAAGAAGAAGAAGAAGACGACGAATTGGAGGAGAAAGACTCTGAATCAANTGGTTAGGGTATTAAAGGGGGGAAGAAGAAGAAGAAGACGACGAATTGGAGGAGAAAGACTCTGAATCAAAGTCATTGAGTCTTTGTCGATATTCGCAATATTTTTTCCAATTAGTCTTTAGATTTTAGTTTCTATTTTAAAATTTTTTTTAAATTTTATACTTGTTATCTTTAAAAAAAATGGAAAGGTGCAACCAATAAGAAGCCTCGACATGAGTTGCGTGGCCGTGAAAGTTCTAAAATATGAAATGTTTGATTTGAATCATAATTATTATTTTAAAAAAATAATTTGTCATCATAACATTACTAAAATCAAACAATAAATTAAATTATATATTGAACCCTATTTATTAATTATACGAGAGTTATGGACGATATTAAACAAGTATGATTTACACTTCAACTATCAACTTGTTTCAATAAAGTTATTTCTTCTATTTTACAATCAGAACAACTAGGGCAAATTCATGTATTTGTCTTGTGGTCGTTCTCGTTATGCGTTTTTTTATTTGTTCAAATGAGTGTAATAAACATAAGAATTTTATTGATACAAAATTAATAATTTAAAAGAGAAGACTTTAAGAACCAACTCCTCAAAAAGAGCGTACTTTGCAAGGAACCCAAGTACCCAACCAAACACTTTTTTTTAACTTTACCATTCTAACAACATCTCCGAGAGATGCTGTAAAGCACAAAAATAATTAAAAATTTAACTAATCAAAATAAAAAATTATACTCCAACAAAAATATGTTTAGATACACTAAAATAGATTTAAAGTATTACTGTAGCAATATATAAAATTTGTTTATAATATTTTTTATCTTTTCCTTTCTTTTTTTCTATTCTCTCTCTTTCTCCCTTTCATTATTCCCAAAAAAAATAATACAAAAGTAATGAGAAATAATATTTAAAAGGAGTAGTTAAAAATATAAAAAATCTATTAGAATGTACATTAAAAAAGTGAGTAGTTAAAATAAAAAATGTTACTTTTTGAGTAAATAAAATAGATTTTGTTGTTGAAGATGTTCTAAGCATAGTTTGGTTTGAGTTAACGATTCTTTAAGAGTATTTTTAACTTATTTAAATTTAAATTTGAATCAAAATGATCTAAATTTTTTTTTTAACCTTAAACCCAAACTTCTACCAAATCAGAAAAAATTTATTTTAGATCCAAATTGAGAAAAACTCAAAACTTATATCAAATTTTCAAAAAGAACTTTTTATCTTATCTGAATTCAAAAAACTCATTCAACAGAACATGTCTCTCTTGCTTTTTAACTTCAAAGCCATTGTCATTGTCGCCGACCATAGTGTCTATTCCTATCTTTATTTTTTGACAATAACTTTTTACTTTTTCTCTCTCTATCTCTTTTTACCATTTTTCTCTCTCATAAACTCTCATTCTAAAAAATTATCTCTGGTCTCTCATACTTAGTACAAAGCTTACGAATCTACCGATCAAAGAGGTTGATATTCTTGCCTTTTCTTTTGGTTAATGTTAGTAGAGTTTGTAAAAAATAAGTTTTAATATTAGATAAAATATTTCGTTGAAAAAAATTAACAAAATTAGTTTTGGGACAGTAAGAGAATTTTTTAAAATATTTGAATTTACTAATTAGAATATTTTATATCAAATCATAGTTTGAGATGCTCTAACATAAACTTAAATTTAATATTACTTGTTATCGTCAACAAATGAATCATATTAGTATAAAATATGAATAATTTGAAATTGACACAATTAATATGTTTTAGTTGTATTCTAAAAATAAAATACTAATTTTTTTTATTATTTTTATCAAGTATTGACATGAATTCTTATTGTATAAAATAATTTTTTTACTTATTTTTACTATTATAAGTATTTAGTGAATTTTCAGTTTATGAAAAACCTATGAGAATTGGTTTGGTCGAAAATAATGGAATCAAATTTTTNACATTCCAAAATACTATGGGGTTCTCATCAAAAGTGTAATACCCCCAATTTTTGAAATATATATATATATATATAACTCAGTTAGGTCAATTTGTGATATTATTTTTGAAAAGGGATGTTAGTGTAATTAATGAATGAGAAATTGTTGGGTTATCGTACGGTTTCTTTGATTTTGTATTTACATAGATGTAACCCGTCAAAATAGGGTAAAATAAAAAAAAAGGATAAAAGTGTAATTAAAATAAGTTCTCTTGTTACCCTAAAAGTCTAATGACATATATATATATATATATATATTCTCTTCTCAACATATAGACATACGTTAGAGTTAGAATAAGAGAAAAGAGATAAGAGGATAGAGTTTTGAGTAAAGAAAAAAGAAGAAAAAGAAAGAAGGGGATTTAGAGAAGAAAAAAGAAAACTAGAAGATTTGATCATCAAGATTAGTCTTCAAATTAAAATTTAATTTTGAATTTAATCATTATATGTATGTATGTATGTGTATATATATATATATATATATATATATATATNTTAGAAGATTTGATCATCAAGGTTAGTCTTCAAATTAAAATTTAATTTTGAATTTAATCATTATATGTATGTATGTATGTGTATATATATATATATTCATGGTAAAGAATAGTGATGAACGTATAAATGAGTTTTGTTGAAAATTGTTAATTTAAGTGTTTTGAGATCTAATATTAGATTTACTAGTCATAACCCGTGCCTGAAGGTACGATAAAATATAAAATTCAAGCGTCCAAAAAATTGATTCCATTATATTAAATTTTTTTTAAATATATTAATTATAAATTAATCAAATATTAAATGATTAAATATATGATAGAAATGAGTGATGTGATATTTTTATAGAGGAAATATATAAATGATTAAATATGTGATAGAAATGAGTAATGTGATTTAACGNCTACTCAAGGGCCTTCGTGCTCACCCAAATATTTAACATTTTTTCAGGTGAGGATCAGGAGGAGGAGTAAGTCCTCGGATAGACAAGGGATTAGAAGAATCGAAGATTTATTTTATTGTAGNGATGGGTGAAATAAGTGATTGGTGATGGTTTTGAGGGAGAAAATATGACTAAGATAAAATTCAAACACACTCCTGTTTTATTATATAGATTATTTATGAGACTTTAAAGANAAATTTTATAATTGATTAATTGTAAGTTAGATTTCACACCAATTTTCTATTAATGCGTATAATATAGTTGAAATCATCTCAATCTTATTGAGAAATTACATATTTGACATAGCATAAAATGCTTTTGGGTTATAACATATAGCATTTGCATCCAATCATGTTTTATTAGGTATAGACTACAAAAAAATTGAAAAATAATAAATGATAGCTACAAAATTATTTTTAAAAAGATAGGAAGCATTGTATTAAATAGAATAAAAAAATTATATTTNATATTCATTAGGTTGGTGAAAAGGATCACTTTGTTATTTGTCTTCTGCTGTATTTTACATTAATCATGCACAGAGATGGTTGGTTAAGGCCTTGGTGGCCGGTCCGCTGCTCACCCTATGTGATCCGGGGTGGGGGTGTGACAAAAAGTCATCCAAAAGTTAGGGGGAGGGCGGCGATAAGTGTAGCTCCGCCCTTGTTTGCTAACATAGAGGAATAATGAGTTGTTATTTGCTTACGTGGAAGGTTGATTATTAATTTTAGTGAGGCCTATTTACTTATTTATTTTGATATTATTAGTTGGTGATATCACATTAGCATTACCACATAATATCACCATTGTAATGAATATTTTCTCCCAATCTTGACAGGTTTTCCCAAGGTCTTGGTGGCTTTGAAATGCTGTTTAGGAGTGCCATTAGTGAGTAAGGAAAAATCAATAACAACTACTGAATTTTCTAGGTTTGAAGCTTTGGTTTCATTGGGTTCTACTGAGCATCTTTCAAACCCTAATACCTCTCTCACACACAATCACATACCAAATAGCTATCAAGGAACATTTTTCCAAGCCAAACTGATGAACCTTCACAAGCCCAAATTGACTAGATCCTCACATATTCGGAACCTCCATGGAATCCCTGAAAGACCATTGTGTGAGGTTTCTTTCCCCCATACCCTCNTCTTACATATTCGAAACCTCCATGGAATCCCTGAAAGACCATTGTGTGAGGTTTCTTTCCCCCATACCCTCTATTCAAGAAAACCTAGAACCTCATCCACATGATAATGAGGCACCCACAATAAACCTCCNGTCCAACAGTCCAGAATACTTCATACATTGTTACCTCATATTATAAAGGATATTTGTATGTAGAATATATATTAAATATATATTAATGAGTAGAAAATATAAAATTAAATATAGAATCGCGAAACGACGAAATTAGAAAAAAATGATTGATTGTTATATGTTATTTTGGATTAGGTGGTGATTGCATTGAGGTTGGGAAAGAGTGCTTTGAATTAGATTTTAGAAATCAAAGTGAGTAGTTTACTACTTCTTTTGGAAAAATTTTCTATAGTGTGAATTTTTCATATATATGATATATATTAATGTTTGAGGTTGCAATTAAATGTTTTGCAATTGTGAATTGTTATACATGTGAATTTAAAAAACTTATGATATGATTTTATATCATTGCTTNATAATCTCTGAAATGTCCTTTACATCTTGTCCATTTTGGGTCCAAGCTCATGGGCTCCCACCGAAATTGGTCACCGAAGAAAATGCAGACAAAATAGCAAAAGCATTAGGGGATTCTCCTTCAACTGGCAATAGATTGACCCAAATGAACGTTTGGAAAAACNTATGATTTTATATCATTGCTTAAATGTGTTTTGGGAATGAAAATGAAATTTCATGTGCATTGAGACTAAAACAACAGTTTTAGTGTGTGTATTGAAATCATGTTTTATGAGAATGGGACTGAGTTACTAGGTCTAAATGGTAACAAAATTGTATATCGGCGTGGTCGGTATGAGAATGTACACATAGGAGCCAGTTATCAGGCTAGTGATAACAAAAGACGGGGCCAGTCATCAGACTAGTGATGACAAGATATGAGGCCAGTTACCAGACTAGTGGTAACAAACATGATTTGACAAGTGTATTTGAAACTGAATGTGTGTGTGAGTGTTTTGAGCTATAAATGTCTTTTCTTTTATAAAGTTATTATAATATGAGATCATTTTGTTTATATGGTTATGTGAAATGGATTGGGGTACAATTTATTGTATTTATGTATATAACAAAGTTTATTTCTGTGTATATGAAATGTGAGATTTATTTTCAAACCTCATTAGAGGTGGTTACTACTCAAGGGCCTTCGTGCTCACCCAAATATTTAACATTTTTTCAGGTGAGGATCAGGAGGAGGAGTAAGTCCTCGGATAGACAAGGGATTAGAAGAATCGAAGATTTATTTTATTGTAGGTTTTCAAGAATAAATATTTTTTATAGTTTTGAGACAAGTATTCGATTATTTTGAGAATAATGTTGTTTTTGCTTAGAGTAGTGAACCTTACGGATTAATTATTGTTTTACATGAGTTTAGTAATAATATCGGTGATGTTAGTTTATTTCTCTAATATTCATTAGGTTGGTGAAAAGGATCACTTTGTTATTTGTCTTCTGCTGTATTTTACATTAATCATGCACAGAGATGGTTGGTTAAGGCCTTGGTGGCCGGTCCGCTGCTCACCCTATGTGATCCGGGGTGGGGGTGTGACAAAAAGTCATCCAAAAGTTAGGGGGAGGGCGGCGATAAGTGTAGCTCCGCCCTTGTTTGCTAACATAGAGGAATAATGAGTTGTTATTTGCTTACGTGGAAGGTTGATTATTAATTTTAGTGAGGCCTATTTACTTATTTATTTTGATATTATTAGTTGGTGATATCACATTAGCATTACCACATAATATCACCATTGTAATGAATATTTTCTCCCAATCTTGACAGGTTTTCCCAAGGTCTTGGTGGCTTTGAAATGCTGTTTAGGAGTGCCATTAGTGAGTAAGGAAAAATCAATAACAACTACTGAATTTTCTAGGTTTGAAGCTTTGGTTTCATTGGGTTCTACTGAGCATCTTTCAAACCCTAATACCTCTCTCACACACAATCACATACCAAATAGCTATCAAGGAACATTTTTCCAAGCCAAACTGATGAACCTTCACAAGCCCAAATTGACTAGATTCTTACATATTCGAAACCTCCATGGAATCCCTGAAAGACCATTGTGTGAGGTTTCTTTCCCCCATACCCTCTATTCAAGAAAACCTAGAACCTCATCCACATGATAATGAGGCACCCACAATAAACCTCCTTCTAGACCAGCCTATCTCAGACTTCATAATAAAGTCATACCTAGTGGGAAAAGTTATCTCAGATAAACCTCTAAATTGACGAGTGGTGAAAGACCTTGTAATCAGAGCGTGGAGAGGAGAAAATCAGGTGGAAATAAGGGATAAAGCTGATGAAACCTTCTTATTTGTCTTCTCTAATGACTCTCTGAAGAGAAGGGTGGAGGAATCATCCCCTTGGTCCATTAAAGGAAAACTTCTTGTCCTAAAGGAATGGGAGCCAGGCACAATAATCTCTGAAATGTCCTTTACATCTTGTCCATTTTGGGTCCAAGCTCATGGGCTCCCACCGAAATTGGTCACCGAAGAAAATGCAGACAAAATAGCAAAAGCATTAGGGGATTCTCCTTCAACTGGCAATAGATTGACCCAAATGAACGTTTGGAAAAACTACATCCGAACAAGAGTTCAGGTGGATCTCACAAAACCTTTAACCACTGACTTTGGGCTCTCTAGAGGAGATTTGCCTGCTAGGAAAATAAACCCAAAGTATGAGAGACTTGATGACTTTTGTCATGGGTGTGGCAAAATCGGCCATGAAATTACAAGTTGTAGGGAGAAGAGAGATACAAGAGACGAACAGGTGTTTGGGCCTCATCATGGGGTAGAAATATCTATCAAATCTTCAACACCTGCATAAGGATCCTGACTATCTTGAAAGGGATCCAATGCTGGAGAGACTGATGCCTGTGAGGATGCTGATGAGCTGTCTTCACTAACGACTTGCTAAAGAAGCTGGTGAGCTAACTTGATAAGTTCTGCAGATTGTTTCTTTGACTGTTTATTGGAGTCCTTAGAGGAGGACTTCTTCTGTTTTGGTTTTTCCTTAATGGATTTTTTTTTCTCTTCTGGAGTAAAAACCCTGAGAGGAGGCATGACTTGCTTAACTGGAGTTGTTATTATAGAGGTTACCGGTACCACTGCTGGGGTTGGAACCTTAACTGGGAACTCCTGTTGGACAAGTTTGATTATTGGTTCTTGTTGGAACCTGGGCCACCATTTGACATAAAACTGTCTGGCAACATTGAAACCAATAATTTTTAATTTTCATTTGCATATCCATGGAACTTTGTACCTAAAAATAAAAGTTAGTAAAATAGGAAACTGACTCTCGTGTTTACTAGGTCGGTAAACAGATGAGAAGGTTATAATTTGATCTTGGAGATCAACTGGAAAGATTTCATGAATTGGGCCATGAATAAACCACCACTGTGTAAACCAGGATGAAATCTGGCTTTTGAAATCTTTATGGAATTGTAGGAACCATGAATGATCAGAGGAATCATTCTTGTAGAGTATAAGTTTAAACCATGATTCTTTGTAATCATAGTAATTAAATTTTCTTTTGTGGTAGGGTAAATCTCGAAGTAAAAAAGGATGAAATCCCCATTCTTTGAGAGAAATAATTTTTAAAATATGTAAGGAATGATAAATAATTCTACTCGAATCCTTTTTATCAAATATAGGTGTGACACCCCAAAGTCCGGGTGTCTGTAATTATCCGATTGATTATCCATCGACCTGTGTAATACTGGTGGATATCGTGTAATTTGATACCACACCGTTATGCCCCATTTCTTGGGATCCATAACTTAACAAAATTTGGACAGAGTCTCCTTTGTACAAGGAGCTCTACTCAAAACGCAACCTGTACAACATTGACCACACCGGGTCTATCTATCCATTCACAATTATATAGTCTCGAATACNCTGCTAGGAAAATAAACCCAAAGTATGAGAGACTTGGTGACTTTTGTCATGGGTGTGGAAAAATCGGCCATGAAATTACAAGTTGTAGGGAGAAGAGAGCTACAAGAGAGGAACAGGTGTTTGGGCCTCATCTCAAAGCAAACTAGTGGAGGAGGAACGATGCACAAGCCCCACCGGAAAAGCAAGTGGCGTCAAAAAATCGATCTCCCATCCAACCAATGATGACACGTGTGGTTGTTCGTGACAAAGAGGCATTGGGAATCACAAAGGATAGCCAGCTGCAAGGAGGAATTGTAGAGCAGCGGTTATGCGAGGTACGTGTGCGGAGCATTGCAGTGCAAACACCACCCAGTACACGTGGCATCATCGTCTTAGCTGACATAATAGTGGAATTGGTATAAATACCGGTACTACACCTGAACCCCCACAAACCCATATATCACATTACCAGCCCATAGACCCAAAACGAATCACTCTTTAGCCCAGTTACCCCCAAGCCCAAATTAGAGCCCCAACACCCAATATTAATCAATTTCCAGAAACCTAGTCAAATAGACCTAAAGCCTAGAACAACCAATGAACCAACAACCTATAACAAAATGCCTATTGACCAAAAGAACCCCAAGCCCAATTTAGAGCTTCTAGACCCTTCACGAAAACAAACCCATGAAACTGACCCAATAGATTCAAAGCCTAAAGCAGCCAACAACCCAATAGCTCAGAATCTAAGCCAAAACCAGAAAGAAGATAAACACCCAACCCAATTCTCCCAAATCAATCAAATTCTTGATCTCTGCATGGCGAAAGTGTTTCATAAAATGTCCCTAAAACGAACTACTCAGGGAGGTAGTAACGAGGGAAAGGCTTTCGAAACCTAGAGGCAAGAGGATGGGTTTATCAAAGTGTTACATACCAATCCAAGGGTAGAGGCTAAAGACACTACAAGTCCAGATGATAACAGAAACTGAGGACATGAGTGTAGGTAAAGTAAGGTCCAATCAACTGAAGGAGGGTGGACTTGGGGGGAATTCATCTGCTAGCTACTTGAGACATAGACTGATGAGAAGCATCAAGAAAAAAAAGTAAACTCAAATATAAGAAATGAGCAGGAGGAGTTACAAAAGGTCACAGTTGAATGGTTTGAATAAATCACTGAGGTGGCTGGCCTTACCATGCCCCCACCCGATCCCTGAAAATCGTAGTCTGGAACTATCTTGGGGACTCCCTTGATAGTTTTGGTCCTAAAGGACCTTTGTGTCCCTCATAAGCCCCAGGTATTGTGTATTAGTGAAACAAAATTAAGAAGTCATAGAATTGAATGACTGAAAAGGGAACTACAGCTTGATAACAAGGTGGTGACTGATCCAAATGGTATGTCAGGAGGACTATGTATGATGTGGAAGAAAGAGGTTGGTATAACTATCATTGCATGCAATAGAAATCAAACTGATACTACAGTCATAAGGAAAGGCAACGTTGGGAGATGGTGTTTGTCCTTCGTGTATGGACACCCTGATTTTGATACTAGATGTGCACAATGGAGGAATCTTGTGGATTATAGGTGGACCATAGCATGTCCATGGCTATCTATTGGAGATTTCAATGATATTGCTTCTATCACTAAGAAGGAAAGAGGAAGGGACATGGAGAATAGAAAAATGAGTAACTTTAGAAATCTTATTGATGAAGCCCAATTAATTGATTTGGAAATTAAGGGATGCAAATTTACTTGGGATAACCACAGAGAGGGAATATCGAATGTAAGAGAAAGGTTAGATAGAGCCCTAGCATGCATTGCTTGGAGAGTTACCTACCCAAATGCTATTGTATATGCTCCACCTGTAATAGAGTTAGACCATTTCCCATTGGTCCTTGATCTTGAACCCCCTTTTAACAAGATCAGAAGACAATTTAGATTTGAAGTTGCTTGGATAGAAGAGGATGAGTGCCAGGAGATTATTCAGTAAAGTTGGTTCAGGGATGACAAGGGCTTGAAAATGTATAAATTGAGACAGAAGCTCAAAAACTATGCAAAGGAGCCGTACAGATGGAGCTCAACGAAGTTCAAAAATAGCAGGCGACAGATTGAATGACACAAAGCTAAGTTAGAGGAGTTGCATAACTCGCCAGGCTACGGGGAATGTATTGTAGAGGCAATAGACATTAAAAGAGACATTAAAAACCTATGGAGGAAAGAAGAAAAGTATTGGGGGCAGAGATCTAGGCAGAAGTGGGGAGACAAAAATACCAGCTTCTTCCATGCCATCACTATATAGAGATGACAAAGAAATAGGATTTGTGATGCTGAAGCACAATGAAGGAGAATGGGTAACAGAACATGACCATATTCTTAGCATTATTGGGGAGCATTTTAGCAATATTTTCACTATAGAAGGCATCAGAAACTACTCACAGATACTATAACATATCCCCCAAGAGGTCACAATAGAAATGAATTTGAACCTATTGAGAACTCCTACTTTAGGGGAAATAAAGAACATTGTTTTCAATATGGGAGCCTTGAAAGCCCCTAGACCAGATGGTTTTTCTGGGATGTTTTTCAAAAAATATTGGGAGGTGATTAAAAAGGAGGTAATGGCAGCATTCTAGGTGTTTTTTCATTTTGAGTTTATGTTAAAGGAACTCAATGAAACCAACATTGTCTTGATTCCTAAGACATAGAATCCTGAAGAGGTGGGAGAGCACAGGCCAATTTAGCTGTTGTAATCTAATTTACAAGGTGATCTCAAAGCTACTGGCATCTAGGCTAAAACCCTACATAGCTAGACTGGTATCCCAAAACCATAGTGCCTTTATAGCCGGGAGGCAGATACAAGATAATATTATAGTGGCCAAAGAAGCTTTGCATTCTATAAAAGCAAGGAAGAGGATTAGAAAGTATCAATTGGCTCTCAAGCTTGATATGGCGAAGGCATACGATAGAGTGGAATGAGACTTTTTAAGGGACATGCTTCTCATGATGGGGTTTGATCCCAAGTGGGTGGGCCTGATGCATTATAACTGTAAGGTACAATGTTCTTGTCAATGGTAGTATGAGAGTAGAAATCATACCACCGAGGGGCCTTAGGTAGAAGGACCCTAAAAAATAATGGAGAGAGCCATACAAACACAACAGTTACAGGGTCTTCAACTAAGCAGGAATGGTCCAATGTTTTGCCACTTGCTATTTGCAGATGACTCTATTTTCTTCTCTAGTGTAATGAAATCAGATTGTGAATCGCTAATGGATTGCTTGAGCAAGTATTGCTATGTCACAAGTCAGCAAATCAACCTAAATAAATCAGCCGTAATGTTAAGTTGAAATACTCCTTCCCAAGTCCAGCTGGAAATGGCTCAGATTCTGAGAGTCTAGATAGCTCAAAAAACATGAAAATATCTAGGTCTACCTACTAAATGGGGAAGAAGTAAGAACCAAACTTTGTCATGGATCAAGGAGGGAATTCATTCAAAAGTAGCTGGCTGGAAGGAGAGGTTTCTCAACCAGGCAGGTAGAGAGACCCTTATTAAAGCAGTGGTACAAGTCATCCTAGTGTATACATTGAGCATATTTAAGTTACTGAAGTCCTTAAATCAAGATATCACCTTGTGTATATCCAGATTTTGGTGGAGTAAAAGCTCAGGTGATAGGGGAATTCATTGGAAGAGATGGGGAGGAATGAGATTTAGAGTTTTCCAGAAATTTAACATTGTTTTGTTAGCCAAACAAGCATGGAGATTACATCAAGACTCTAATTCGCTATGGGCTAGGGTCTTGAAGGCAAAGTATCACTACGACACGGATCTATGGCCTGCCAGACCTTAGGCATCGTGTCATGGATTTGGAGAAGTCTACTGGAAGGAAGAAACCTTTTGGCTAAGGGTTGCATGTGGTAGATTGGGGATGGTATAAAGTAAAGTGTTGGGAGGACCCTTGGGCAACAGGGAATCGAAGATTAATGAATGAACATCAAAGCAGTGTTGTTTTTTTCAATGACCTGATTCAATTCCCAGCACGAAGATGGAATGAGGATTTAATCAGGGACATACCACCTCCATAAGTGGTGCCTAATGTACTGTCTATCTCTCTCAGTGAATCGAACCAAGAGGATAGATTGGGGTGGCCATTCACAGCTGATGGGAAATATTTTGTACAAAGTGATTATCATTTTTAGATGCAAAGCCAAAATCCACAGCATGTTGCAAATAAAACCTCATCCTCCTACTTTCCCCTCGAAGGTTTGTGGAAAAGAATTTGGTCCATCAAAGCTCAGCCAAAAATATTGACCTTTGTGTGGAAAGTGGTGAATAAAGCAATGGCTTCGAGAGAAAACTTGTGGAAAAGGAAGATAGTTTAATCCCCTTTATGTCAGATATGCTGGATGACGGAGGAAACAATTGAACATCTATTTCTCTTATGCCCTTGGGTGGGGGATGTATGGAGACAATCACCTCTGAAAATTGAGATTGATTTATCAATGATATCTAGATTTGAGACATGGATAATGGAAGAGCTAGGAAAGGCAGTCCTAAAATTGCATATATGCTATGGTTTATTTGGAAAGCTAGAAATCAATGGAGCTTCCAACACCTTTCGTTGATACCTAAAAGGGTAATTGACCGAGCTATGGTGAAGGTTAAGCAGCTGCTTGAGATATAGGAAAAGGGTCTGACGCAACAACCACAAACAACAAGTTTGGAAAGATGGAAAACACCACCAAGAGGATGGATCAAGTTAAACTGTGATGGAGCATTCTCCGCAAAGTCCAAGAGGGGTGTCTTTGCTGTTGTTGCTAGAGACCATAGAGGATGCCTTGTAACGGGGGTCTCTGGAGAAAAGTTTGTGGCTTCCCCCCTTGCTGCTAAAGCATGGGCAATCCCAAGAGCTTGCTCATTGGCAAATGTGGAAGGTTTCAATGCAGTTATTATTGAATCGGACTTGAAAGCTCTAATTGACTGCCTCTCAAAGGACACATCTAACACGCTAAGGGACATTGAAATGATCCAAGAGAATATATGGCAGTATATGAGGACTATTTCCTTAATTCAATTCCAAGTAGTTAAAAGGAATGAGAACCAACTGGCTCACCTTATAGCCTCCTTGACCAGAAATGGTTCCATCCCTACACATTGGGCTGCTAACCCACCTGGTAGAGTTCCTACAACTAGTGAACAAGGAAGCTAGAGAAGGAATTGGGTAGGAAAGATTCTGATGGTTGGAACTCGATTTGAAGCCATTTCAAAGTCTTAGTTTTGCTCATGATACCTTTTTGTGATAGAGTAACCAAACCAAAAGAAAAAAAACTACTGTTTTGATGAATGTCATATTGGATGGTTGGACATCAGAAGTTGCCAGAGGGAGTTAGGATATCGTAGGAGCAGTTGTGGCTTGTTACTGTCTCGCTATTTTTGTCTATCGTTGTAGCTGTTACTACAATGCTAATAAAAATTCATTATTATTGTAATTGCTACTATCTCAATATCACTATCCTATGTTACTGTTATTGCTTCGTTGTTGTTGTATTTCTGTTATTGTTATTGTGTCTCTGTTACTACTACTGCCTCACTGTTACCATCTATTTTGTAATATAAGTATTTATGTTATTAAGGGTAAATTAATCATTATGTCTTTAATTGTTCTTTGGGTTAATTGCACCAATGGCCCTGAAGTTTACCACTTGTTAAACTTTCGTTCCTATAGTCCTAATTTAGTCAATTTAGTCCTCAAACTTTGGATTTTGAGCAAAGTTGTCTTTCTCTCTAACTACCGTCCAAATCGCTAACGAAAAACAACATGTGCACAACACACGTAGAAGACAAAAGGGCGTCATTATCTTCTCTCCTTATTTTCTCGCCCATCCAACCATCTTTTCTCCCATTATATGTCTGATTGATGAACCCTAATGTGTAACAGAGGTAACTTTTAGTGGGGCGAACCAAGCCAAGCTTCATTACAAAACGAAGCCAAGTTTAATCACAAGGTCCATATGGATCACATGTACTGCAATTGTGGGAGAATAACTCAAATATTAACGTCTTGGACATATCTAAATCCAGGAAGAAGATTCCTTGAATGTGAGAGAAATGAGGTAAATTTTATGAAATTGTATTATATGAAAATTAATGACAATCTTTGTTGAACCTGTGTTGCTAGAATATGCAGTGAAATGGCAGATGTGGATATTTTGTGTGGCATGATCCTCCTATGTGTATGAAATCAAAGAATATCTTATCGGAATTATTAAGGAAAATCACACTGTTGGAAGGAAAGTTGACTAGATCTCAACGCATAAAGAAAGTTGTGCAGTTGTTGCTTGTACTTAAGTGGTTATGGGTGTTAATAAAATGAAGCTAGTCAGATGCTATTGTAAAATGAAGCTGCTGGTTATGGGTGTTGAAGTTGCTAAAATGTCAGTTTTGTACCTTACTTGGTTATGGGTAGAAGGTGTATCTTATTGCAAGTTGTAACCTAATATCTATGTTGTATCTTAGTGCAATTGGTATCGATTTTGCTCTCTAACTTTGTTCTATCATCAAGTGATCCAACAAACACCATAATAAGGGTGAATTGTGTTAAGGACATACCCAATTCAGTGACAAAAAGATCAACAATTCAAAAAAGAGGGAACATTAAGAACCCATTACATTCAACATGTTTGGTTCCAAAAGGATGTTACCATCATTAGCCAATACATAAAATAGGTAACATTAAATCCTAACACAATAGTTCCTAGATTCCACCACTAGTCATTGAGCTCTTCTGGCTAAATGTGAGTCTTGTGTTGTGGCAGGTGCATTTATTTTATTCCTCCTCACAACCAACTTATCTCTCCTGCTTGAAACATTGATTGCACCAACTCTTGCACTAGTCATTCCATCTGACATTGTTCTTGCACCAGTCACTCCACTTGACACTGCTTATACACCAGTCACTCTATCTGACATTGTTTCTGCACTTGCACCATTTCCTTTATTTTTTGCCCTTACACTTGCACTTGCTTGATTAGCTCTCTTTCTTCTTATATTAACACCTACATCAGCCCTTGCACTTGTTTGAGCAATTGCAATTGGCTCTACACTAGCCACAAAATTGGTCCCAACAGTTGTAGTAGCCCTTGTACCAACCCCAACACTTGCCCCTGCACTTGTCCCAGCACCTATGGCTGGATTTATCATAGCAACTCTACAACTTCTCTTTTTATGTCCCCTCGCACCATATTTTCCACACCTTAAAGAATTCTAGAACTTTCTTAGCTTATTTGGATTTAAATTGGTTTGTTCCTTTGGTTCCTTTCTTCTTAGTGTCTTTGGCCTCTCTGGTTATTTATGGTAAAATGGAGGTAAAAGGGGAGTCTCAGTGGATGTAGGCCATAACTTCTACCCATTAATGAGATTAATACAGGCTTATCCCCCTTGTATGCAATAACCTGAATGACATGAGAACATGGAATGCCTATTCAACATCTTTATCCACATATGTCTCATACAATCTGTCATCCTCATAAGATCATATTCGTCGTCATTTCCTTGGTCCACTCCTCCAACATCACCACTTGGATTGACTTCACAATACTCCAGCAAATTTTGTCTATTACTGCAAGCTATCTTGAAAACTTCAATAACCTAACTATTTATTAACCTATCCACATCATCTTCATTAATCTCCTCAATTATAATTGACTGTCTATTCTAAAAATCATCTTCTGAGAAGTCTTGGTCATCAGTAACATCCTCGATTGTTCGACGTTCTATGTAAACTTTAGCAATAATGTTGGGGTACAAGGTATTGAAGACAATGAATACTTGTGTGTCGTAAAACAAACAAATTAACCCAGATCCAAGTCCTTTCTTGGTATATAATAATGGTACCTCAGAATATGCCCATCATATTCTAACTACTTAGCCATGTTGTCAAGCTCCAGCAATGGCATGTAATTTGGGTGTTTGTGCTGGAAGTATTCAACCTTACCCCCCTCATAAACCATCTTTGGGTTCTTTTGAAATTCACGATTATGGTGCAATATCAAAGTAAAATATTTGGAATCTTCTTTGCAACACAAAATAAAAAATCGGGGGACCACATGTTATTAAGTTTTATATTAATGCATAAAGGACTCACTACACCAACACAACATAAACATCAGTTTTATATTAGTTCCTCTTTATGGCCATGCATGCAACAACTTTTTGAAATACACTCAAATCTATATTTCCTTGCATGAAACCAGTTGCCATAATACAATTTTTTGGAAAAAAAAGTGCAAAACATCATCTTCAAACCAAATTGAAAACAATAAATGTTTACCATAATCTTCAATAAAACTGTTGTCCTTCAATTGATACTCATTGAACCTTCCAGCCATTGGTATCAACCTTCAATTCTCTAAAGATGATGCACTTTAACATTGCAAAACCCAATTTCCCTAGTTTTCCCAATTTCATTTAGAACCCTAAACAAATGAAATTGGTCTCTCTTGCCTCATCTGAAGTGAAAATTTGATGTTTCACAATGTACATCGTATGTGACCCGATAGTTGGATGGGTGAGAAAATATGGATAAAAGATAGTGACGCCCTTCTGTCTTTTACACGTATTGTGCGCATATTGTCTCACCTTATTTAATGGAAAGTATAAAATGTTACATGTTATCATTGAAAGTGTAACACTTTCACACTTTCTCAATTAATTAACATTTTTAGTGTAAGATGATACATGCATATTCTGTTTGTGTAACACTTTAGGTAATGTCTCCCCTTACTTTGTATAAATAGTTTGTTACATTGTTATTACTACACTATTATTGTTACTTTCAATATTACCCTATAACACTTTACACTTTCTATTAAGAAAGGTGAGACATAAGATAATATTTTACACTTTACACTTTCAATGTTACACTTTACACTTTCAAAAATGTTACACTTTACACTTTTAATATTATACTTTACAAGTGTGTATATATATATATATATACAAGTGGATGCGGAATACACGTGTAGTTAGGAGAATCACAAGATGAAAATATAAATGTGATAAAATAATGTTTTGTCTTATAAAAATTTTTTGTTTAAATTAACAAAATATGAATACAAATTACAGAAATAAAATACTTACAATACTAGCACTAAATGAGTTAGTAGTGAAAGAGGATAGGGGAGAAACTCTTCATTTGCATTAGGATGAAAGCTTCTTACAAAATATGGAATAGTGAGTAGTGTATAGGGAAGGCTTATGGGAGCTCTCAAGTTACCACTCTAGGAAGGTTTTTCTGCTGGAAAAAACTCTTGCCTTCAATGAGAAGACTGAAGTCCTCATATAGAGGTAAGGAGCTTCTTGGAGGAATCTTTTTGAATAATTGCTCCGTTGTCTTCTTTTCTGCTTTAACTTTGGGTAAAGTATTTCACTTTATCCTTTTGGTGACAAAGTGGAAGTGAATTGCTTTCACCCGGGTTAATGCAGACTTTAGTGGACTTGTGGGTCCTGATGCTGTCTGGTGAAATCTACTTTCGGTGGAAAGTAAATACTGAAAGGGACTGACGGCTACTTTTAGTGAAAGGGCCATTAAATCAAAATGATTTCTTATTAATATATGTAATAGACAACTTTTCTTTCTCTTATTGGAGAGAGAGTAGTGAGTGAAGCTATCACATATATGGACAAGTATCATCATGGGGTAGAAATATCTACCAAATCTTCAACACCTGCATAAGGATCCTGACTATCTTGAAAGGGATCCAATGCTGGAGAGACTGATGCCTGTGAGGATGCCGATGAGTTGTCTTCACTAGCGGCTTGCTGAAGAAGCTGGTGAGCTAACTTGATAAGTTCTACAGATTGCTTCTTCGACTGTTTACTAGAGTCCTTAGAGGAGGACTTCTTCTGTTTTGGTTTTTTCTTAATAGATTTCTTTTTCTCTTCTGGAGTAGAAACTCTGAGAGGAGGCATGACTTGCTTAACTGGAGTTGTTATTGTGGCGATTATCGGTACCACTGCTGGGGTTGGAACCTTAATTGGGAACTCCTGTTGGACAAGTTTGATTATTGGTTCTTGTTAGAACCTGGGCCACCATTTGACATAAAATTGTCTGGCGACATTGAAACCAATAATTTCTCATTTCTATTTGCATATCCATGGGACTTTGTACCTGCAAATAAAAGTTAGTAAAATAGAAAATTGACTCTCGTGTTTACTAGGTCGGTAAACAGATGAGAAGGTTATAATTTGATCTTGGAGATCAACTGGAAAGATTTCATAAATGAGACCATGAATAAACCACCACTGTGTAAACCAGGATGAAATCTGGCTTTTGAAATCTTTGTAGAATTGTAGGAACCATGAATGATCAGAGGAATCATTCTGGTAGAGTATAAGTTTAAACCATGATTCTTTGTAATCATAGTAATTAAAATTTCTTTTGTGATAGGGTAAATGTCGGAGTAAAAAAGGATGAGATCCCCATTTTTTGAGAGAAATAATTTTTAAAATATGTAAGGAATGATAAATAATTCTACTCGAATCCTTTTTATCAAATATAGGTTTGACAAATATGGACTGAGTATAGAATAATATATCCTGATAAAATTGGAAGGTCTTTTCAGGATCATTTGGAATAAATGTCCATCCTGGCTCAAGGTAGGCATTGACTAAGTCCATTGGATTGCTTAAATGAGCATGGATTGGTTCAATGACAAATACATTTTGGGTATAAGCCTTGATATAGTCAAAGTTTGGGCTCTTTGGGACAAACTTGATTTTCTGGTAAGAATATGGGTTTACCATTTGGCTAGAGGTGCCAGGTTGGGTTGGTGCAACAGGTCTAGGGGCCTGTTGGGCCATTTGAAGGAAAGTGCTAGGAGGCACATTAATAAGCCGTGTTATACTCCACATCAGAGTATTTCACAAAAAGTAGAAGAAGATGATGAAGAAGAAGACTTCACCCCTTCTCTTACTGCTAGTCATCTCCAGAGTAACGTCAAGTTAAGCCACCAGTTACTCATGATTAAAAAATAATTTAGTACTCTATTCATGCCTAATATGAATAGATTAAAAATAGATTTTGAATCTTCCCAAAATGAATCTAAAAGATGAAAATACTTTAACAGATTCACCTCACAACAGCAATCTGAGATAAGAAAACAATGGGTTAAGCTAATGTATAAACTAGAAGCTGAAATCCTATTTTTTGATTATCTTGATAACTTCCATAAAAAAGTAAATGTTGTTACACAATATAAGTGGAAAACAAAAACTTCCATAATTACATCAAGCCATCCTCCAGCTGAAACCATAGTCATTAACCATGGTAAGGAGATAGTGGCATCCCCTTTCAAACTCTCCTCAGAAGATAAAATTAAAAATAAAATTGATGAAATCAAACCAGGTATTAAATTAGAACAACCTCTAATTCATCTACCTGAAGATCGTAGTAAATTAGGAGTTAAAGACAGTCAAAATATTGAGAAAATCGAAAAGCTCATCCCTAAAATGAAGCTTAAAGAACCCTCTTCTAAAAAGAAAGAAGGCCCTTATTAAGTTACTATCATTAATCAAACTTTTAATGATTCATCAGATGTTAACTCAATAAGTTTATCTGATTTAGAAATTAACAAATTAGAAGAGCAGCTTGGTAACCAACAGATTAACAAATTGACTTTTTCAAATGGTAATCCAACCAGTATTACAAAAAATTGGTATACCAGACCAACACCTCCTAATCTTCAATTTGAAGAAAAGAATATAGGTAACCAATTTTCTATTCAAGCTAACAAACTCTATGAATGGAACATAGATGGTTTAAGTGAACAGAAAATATTAAATAAAATTAACCATATGTCCATGGTTATCAACAACTATGTTACCAATCTTGACCAGACTGAACCTGAAATAGTTGACCTTATTACATCAGGATTCACTAGTATGTTACGTAGTTGGTGGGACAATTATCGCACTCCAGAAAACAGAGATGAGATAAAGTATGTTGTTGTCAGAGATGATGATGGTATACCTGTTTTTGACCCAAATATTGGACAAGGTAAATCTGATGGTATTAATACTCTCATTTATACCATAATAAAATATTTTGTTGGCACACCTAGTAACATTGAATCTAGGATCCATGACCAACTCAGTAACCTTAGGTGCCCAACACTCAGTGACTTTAGATGGTACAAAGATGTATTCATCTCTAGAGTCATGCTCCGTCCAGATTACAATAAATCTTTTTGGAAAGAAAAATTTGTTAATGGACTCCCATAAGATTAGGGATGCACTTAGCAAAGACACAGGAATCATAGAATATGATTCTCTCACATATGGCAATCTTTTCAGTACCATCCAAAAGGAAGGACTTAAGATGTGTATTGACATGAAGCTCAGTAAGCAACTTGCCAATGAAAAAAAAAGAATCTAAGTATGAAATGGGTAATTTCTGTGAACAATATGGTCTCCCTTCAGTAGCACCATCTGCTAGCAGAAAACATAAAACCCATAAACCTTATTCCCGTAGCAAAAGTCACTACTCTAGGAGTAAACAACCTTTTAGCAAACCTAGTTTTTATAAAAAATCTAGCAAAAAACCCAAGAAAACTTATAAGAAAACATTTAGGGAAAAAACTAGTACATCTAAGTCTAAAAAAGATAAAGATGTTGAATGTTTTAACTGTGGAAAGAAAGGTCATATTAGTCCTAACTGTCCAGTTCAAAAACAAGTTAAAAGATTGAATTTAGCCCCACAAGAAGAAGAAGAAATTCTTAAAATCTTTAGGCTAAATAATCTTAGTAAACAAAGTTCAGACTCCAGTAGTAGTTCTGAATCAGAATCTGAGTATCATTCAGCCTCTAGTAATCCTAGTGAACCTAACATTAAAATAGGTTGCAAAGATAGCTGTCTCTGTAAGACAATTAGTGTCATAACCAAAGAGAATGAGGAAGAACACATTCTCATTGAATTAATCAGCAAGATAGAGGATCTTGAGTTAAAAATTAAATATGTTAAAAAACTCAAAGATCTTTTAGTAAAAAATGATAAAAATGTTTCCAATAATAAACAACTCATTAACTTCAATACAGCAATGAAAAGATTTAGTAAGGAGAAAAAGAAAGAACTCACCTTACAAGATCTTCAGACTGAAGTTAATAAAATTAAAAAAGAAATAAAAGAAGTAAAAGCTCAAGACAAGAAATTTGTAGAAGCTTTAAGTATTTCACACACAGATAGTTTTGGTGTTGACAAGGAATTTGATCCTGGAAAACAACCATTAGAAAATAACCAATCTGAAACAGAATTTCAGGATAGAACACAATTACAATGGATACCTGTAACCTCCACCTCTCTAGTGGACAACTCGATTGTAACGAAGCTGTCATCTCACGATAAGTGTTCACAAACAAATGAAAATCATAGAATCAATCTAGTTAACAAAATTAGTTTCCAAAAATGGTATTCTCCAGTAAAAATCATCATTGATAATGATTTTGAACTGGAAACTATTGCTCTTATTGATACAGGTGCTGATGTCAACTGTATACAAGAGGGCGTAATACCAACTAAGTATTATCAAAAAACAATTAAGAAACTTAGTTCGGCCAATGGTAGCAAAATGAAAGTTAAATACAAGTTACCAAATGTTCATATTTGTCAAGACAAAGTATGTTTTAAAACATCGTTTGTCCTAGTACAAAATATGACTAGTGAAATCATTCTTGGATTGCCATTCGTATACTTGTTATATCCATTTACGACTGACACTAAGGGTGTAACCACTAAACCATTTGGTCACTCAGTAACTTTCTCATTTCTTAATAAACCAGAAACTAAAATGTTAAGACAACTTAAAGACCACTCAGTCTCTAAAAATCTTAACTTAATTAACCAAAGAACCAAACAAGTGAAATTTCTTAAAGAAGAAATTAATCACAAAAGAATTCAAGAACAGTTAACAAATCCAACCTTAATTGAAAAAATTAACCAGTTCAAAACAAAACTGGAAAAAGAAGTGTGTTCTACCCTTCCTACAGCCTTCTGACATAGGAAAAAATACATGGTAAAACTTTCATATATAAAAGGATTTAGTGAGACAAATATCCCTACTAAATCTAGACCCATCCAAATAAACCATGAAGTGATGGAAATCTGCAAAAAATAGATTTCTGAATTACTTAAAAATGGTATCATTAGAAAAAGTAAATCTCCTTGGTCCTGCCCAGCTTTCTATGTCATTAAAAATGCAGAATTAGAAAGAGGGGTACCAAGACTAGTAATTAATTACAAGCCTTTAAATTCTGTATTGGAATGGATCAAATACCCGATTCCAAACAAACAGGATTTAATAAAAAGACTTAATAATTCTGTAATTTTTTCTAAATTTGATTTAAAAAGTGGTTACTGGCAAATCCAAATCTATCCAGCAGATAGGTATAAAACAGTATTTACAACTCCTTTTGGTCATTACGAATGAAATGTAATGCCTTTTGGATTAAAAAATGCACTTAGTGAATTTCAAAATATTATAAATGAAATTTTTAATTCAATAAGTCATTTTTCTATTGTCTATATAGATGATATTCTCATCTTCTCCAAGTCCATAGAAGAACACTGGAAGCACCTTTATGCTTTTCTCGAGATTGTTAAACACAACGGTTTAGTCATCTCAGCCAGTAAAATTAGGTTGTTCCAGACCTCAGTAAGGTTCTTAGGATACAACATACAACAGTCCACTTTTGTTCCCATCAGTCGAGCCATCCAATTTGTAGATAAGTTCCCTGATGAAATTACTGATAAAACCCAACTCCAAAGGTTCCTAGGTTCCCTAAATTATGTTTCTGACTTTTATCAGAATCTTAGGCAAACCGTCAAACCTCTGTATGACAGACTAAAAGGAAATCCTTCTCCTTGGACTTCTGTTTATACCTCCATAATCCAACAAGTCAAAAAGTTTGTTAAAACCTTGTCTTGCCTTGGTATTCCTTCGGTTGATTCCTTTAAAATCATCCAAACTGATGCCTCCGACATTGGTTACGGTGGTATCTTACTTCAAAAACTTACTCTAGACTCCCCAAAGCAACTGGTTCGTTTCCACTCTGGTATTTGAAATAAGACTCAACTCAATTATAGCACAATTAAAAAAGAAATTTTAGCTATTGTCCTGTGTATCTCAAAATTTCAGGATGATACACTAAATCAAAAGTTTCTAATACGAATAGATTGTAAATTAGCAAAGTATGTTCTCGAAAAGGATGTACAAAACATTGCTAGTAAGTAAATTTTTGCCAGATGACAATCTATTTTAAGTATTTTCGATTTTGATATAAAATATATTAAGGGCAGTCAAAACTGCATTCCTGATTTTCTAACCCGTGAATTTCTGCAGGACTCTCATGGCTGACCGAAAAAGCCATAGCCCTGGATCTTCTTCCAAAGTCGGGAGGGATACAGGAAAGAAAAANCGATTTTAATATAGAATATATTAAGGGCAGTCATAACTGCATTCCTGATTTTCTAACCCGTGAATTTCTGCAGGACTCTCATGGCTGACCAAAAAAGCCATAGCCCTGGATCTTCTTCCAAAGTCGGGAGGGATACAGGAAAGAAAAAACTTAGTCAGATATTTGCCCAAGAAAAGGCAAACCTAGAAAAGGATAAATAGTTAGCCTTGCCAAGCCCAATCCATTTATCCTCTGCCATCCAGATTGCCAATAGGTTTCAACCACTTGGTAATCCTAACCCAACAAGACCAGTAGCCCAATTCACTATAGTGCCTCCTAGCATTTTCCTTCAAATGGCCCAACATGCCCCTAGACCTGTTGCACCAACCCAACTTGGCACCTCTAGCCAAATGGTAAACCCATATTCTTACCAGAAAACCCAGTTTGTCCCAAAGAGCCCAAACTTTGACTATATCAAGGCTTATACCCAAAATGTATTTGTCATTGAACCAGTCCATGCTCATTTAAGCAATCCAATGGACTTAGTCAATGCCTACCTTGAGCCAGGNGGAATGTAAAACCCGAAAAAAAAATTATATATATTATTAATCCTAATAAAAATACAAGGGTAAAATAATAATTAATTGTTAANTTACCAGAAAACCCAGTTTGTCCCAAAGAGCCCAAACTTTGACTATATGAAGGCTTATACCCAAAATGTATTTGTCATTGAACTAGTCCATGCTCATTTAAGCAATCCAATGGACTTAGTCAATGCCTACCTTGAGCCAGGATGGACATTTATTCCAAATGATCCTGAAAAGACCTTCCGGTTTTATCAAGATATATTATTCTATACTCAGTCCATATTTGTCAAACCTATTGTAAAACCCGAAAAAAAATATATATATATTATTAATCCTAATAAAAATACAAGGGTAAAATAATAATTAATTGTTAAATTATGGGTCAAAAACGTAAATTTAAAAACAAAAAATAAATAATATATATATACATATATAAGTGGAAGACTTTGTCTTCCACTTTTTGGGTGTTCTACAGCCGGTGAGAAAGAGAGAGTGAGAAGAAAAAAAAGAGAGTTTTTATTTTTTTTCTCTTTTCTTCCTTCTCAGATCTAGAAAAATTTAACCGTTTAATCGCTTCGGGCCAAGAACTAAAGTTGCTCTACTCAGCGAGAGCTACGCAACCACACCAAAGNAGAAAGAGAGAGTGAGAAGAAAAAAAAGAGAGTTTTTATTTTTTTTCTCTTTTCTTCCTTCTCAGATCTAGAAAAATTTAACCGTTTAATCGCTTCGGGCCAAGAACTAAAGTTGCTCTACTCAGCGAGAGCTACGCAACCACACCAAAGATCGTATTTTTCTTCGAAGGTATATCAAAGCCGATAATCTAGACCTAAAACTTAGGAAG
>CAUOFW020010057.1:744121-766553 GCA_963454935.2 Ilex paraguariensis
CGTTCGAACGTTGTCTCCTGTCTTCCTTGATGGGCGTTCGAATGCTGGATGGAGTTTGAACTTCCTACTCAAGTGTCCTGTGTTCTTCTGTGAGAGTAACTGCAACGCGCTATATATCATTGCACTAGCACTCTTCTAGGGGGTCCTCAAATAATTCAAGCCAACATTTGAACGTGGATTGACATTCGAACGTGGTACTCAAGTACCTATTTTATTTTTCTTCTTAAGGAATAGTTGCAACACGCCATGTAACATCACCTCAATAGTCTGGTCCTTAGATAATTCAAGAGGACGTTCGAACGTGGATTGAATTTCGAATGTTCATGCCTTGTTTTGAACTTCTTCAATTTTCTTCTAGAACATGTGGGTGTTGCATGAAAATTTGGTATCCCTTGACTTTAGGCCTTTGTATAATCTTTCTCCTGAAATGTCATCATTGAAACTCTATGAAAGCATAATTAATCTTTAAAAGACATAGTAAGTTGCTAATTTTAAGTACTAATCATCTATTTCATGAGATTTAANAAATGTCATCATTGAAACTCTATGAAAGCATAATTAATCTTTAAAAGACATAGTAAGTTGCTAATTTTAAGTACTAATCATCTATTTCATGAGATTTAAAAAAAAACTAAGTGGAGTATTTAAAGTGTGAAAGCAAGTTAAAATGAATAAGAGTGGTTAAACTGCACATAACATCACTAAACAAAATTAATCACATTTTTTTATTTTGAGATCTAAACTATTGGTTTTTGTTACTATTTATGATACATGTTTTTCGGATTCTTGGCTTTACAGTGAGATTGAAGGAAAAGATGAGAAGAATAGATCGTTTGACAAAATGATTTTGTGTTCCAAGTATGCAAAGCACTTTAGAGAGTACTTCATTTTAGCTATCTTTGCAAGTATTCTAACTTAATATAGAAAAAGGTATTTAATCTTCATTAGGTGTGTTTAGTAAAATGGAATCGTGGTCATGGAATTGGAATTGAGCGAATATTCATTTTCAAATGTTTGAGTTTTTTTTTTTTTTTTACAAAAAAAAAATTGCACAATGCATATATGATACACAATTTTCAATATATATGTGCATGCTATAACATTGGAGAGGAATGCATCTATTGATTTGTAATATGTATAAATTTAGAACAATTGGACTATGAAAGAAAAAACCCATACAATTAAGGTTTTACTTAAGTGGGCATTATTCATATCAAACATACATATGCTCAAGAGCTGCCCGGTTGTGCTTGATCGAGCTTGAGTTGAGCTCAATCATTGAGTTTATTTTCTTGCTTAAGCTTAGCTTGATCAAAACTTGAACCTATTCGAGCTAAAATTGAATCAACATCAAAGTCAATTCCTCAACAAATATTTTCAAAATTAATCCAAAATTTAATAATCAATTTACTAACAAAAACTCTTGAAATTTGTATAATTAACTTTAAAATCAATCTTTAAAAGTTTAATATTTTTGAAAATCTAATAGATAATAGATTGACGGAGAATTTTAATGCAGAGGTATTGAGAATAAGTATGAGATTATTCATCTATCGAATAACATTTCTTCGACGATAAGACTAGAATTATTTGTAACCAGAAATGTGTTCGAGTCGAATAAAGTGTATCTATCTCACACGTTGCTCAAGTTCAATCGTATGAAAAAAATGAAATTAAATTTTGTTCATCTTGCAATTTCAATGAGCACGAATGAGTAAAAACAAAACTTAACATGAACTACTTAGATTGTTTAGCATCCTTATACTTTAGCACGCATATTAATAAAGTAAATAATTCAGGCAAATGTTGTTCATATGTCATCAAGAGTAACTGAAAATTGTAACAATACTCTTTATTCTAAATTCACATAAGGGGGTAAAAATTTGAGTGAAATTGTGATATTATGTCATCGTCAACACTTAGTATCAGAAGCTAATAATAGAAAATTATGTAGGATTGGTGAACAATACTACTCAAACATGGTGGTTGTTTTATGAAGTAGTTGTTGATCCCAAAAACTATTCACCAAGTGGATGGCTAGAATTATGACCTAGAAACCGACAGGGATGATCCTAGAAAGGAAGTCGAGGATCAGAGGGGCTCTGGTGGTCGGTCATATGATGACAAAGTCAGAAAGAGAATGAATGAAGGAGATTGTATTTAGCTAAGAGAAGTTAAATTACTTAGATGGTTCTTAGCTTGACCTTTTTATAGTTCAAAATAATGGACCGCTGAAGATCCTTAGATGCTTATTTGAATAGGGCAGCACCAGAAGTGGAATAGTTGTGGCGTCCTGATTAACCCTAAAAAGTGCATAATTGAATCTGAATTTAGGGTTAGCTGTGTGCGTAATTTAGGTTAAAATGATTAATTTATAAAGTATTAGGGTTAATGCATAATTTTTACATTTTGCAGGGTTTCAAACAGAAATATGAAAATTCAGGAGGATCAAAGTGTAAAGGCTAAATGAAGAAGGGGAGGCAAGTGCAATTACCAAGTCAACAAGATCAAATAAGGAAGGCTACCAAGCATAAAAACCCGAGGCTTGCCATCGTCTGAATAGTGGTGGTTGCGTTCGCACGATGACTAAACCACCTTTCCCCCTCCTCTTCTCCCTTCGGTCCAAATATGCAACAAACCACCCTGACTGGATGATTTGGGTGTATGTCACCTTAAAGCCTCCTTTTGATGCCTATAAATAGCCTGTTGCAGCCATTTCACAGGGGGATACACGGGAGTTCAGTCCAGTGCAAGAGAGAAGAAAATAGAGAGATAAAGGATGAGCGAAGCCCTGTTAGAATCACTTCTCAGTCAAAATTTTCTCTACTTCTACATTTCTGTTTATCCTTTCTACCTGGAAGGTTGAAACTCTCCCACTTTTTTGCCCTAGATAGTAATAAAAATGGTAGTGTTTTAGCTATTCATTGGGGAAGGATGTATTGTATTTTATTTTTAGTTGTAATGGGACTATCTCACTCCTTTTTCTCGTCTATAGCAATGAGGCGTTAATAGTTCGTTTATACTTTTTGGTGAAGGGTGAATGCATATATAATACTGGTTAAGTTATAGAAATGTTGATGTGTTATTTATGTAATAATGTTTATACCTCCCTTAATTGATGGATGATTACATTTATAATATACTCATGGTTATAAACACTGAGAAAAGCCTATTAATATATATCATTCTATCTATTAATATTATGGGCTTCATGTATGATACAACGATGCACATAGTTGGGTTTTATGCAACAGTCAGGAGATTGGTTATAGGCAGGTTAAGTCCCGCCATAATCAATGCTTTTGATTTAATGCATAAACCAGAATTTCGTCTTCATTAAATCATCAACCTATCGATTGAATAACAAGAGTAAACCTTTTGAATGGTTCACCTTCAGGTTTACTAGAGCTATTTGATTGTTGCACGATACATAAACCTTTCAACTAACCTAATCTATTGTTGTGATATTGTTCAGTTATACATCGAACTTATCAGTTAATTTTCTAGTAAAATAGAAATTAATTGTTGTAAGATGAAATTTTCATAAATAAATAGTATAAAGCATGTTGGATCCTTGAACTGAAGAGTATCTTTTTATCATTATTTTTCAAAGTTTTAGTTAAGTGTTTATTTGACAATTCTAAACTCACACCACAAGTTGTTGCGTTGCACACTACACACGTGAAAATTTTACTTTTTCTATTTTGAATGCCGACAATTAGCTCCCTGTAGGTTCAACCTTGGACTTAACCAAAAAATATTATAATTTGACCACTTACACTTGGGTTATGGCATAATTCAGGTTAGATCAAGTTTTTTGGTGCCGTTGTAGGGGAGTTACGGCGATTCCCAAACAAACAGGGAAGTTGTCTAGTTGTATTATATGTGTATGTATTGTTTGTTGTAATTTTCATTTTTTATGTCTATTAAGTCATCAATAGGGTCTGTAAATCAATCTAGTCCTTCATCTTCATCATCTTCATTGTCACAAGCATCTTCTGACTCTTTTGAATTAAGCATGGCTAATAATAATCAAAGGGAACAATAGATAGTTTAGAATGTCTGACTGTTAAGAGAATACTTGCATCCCACATGCACTAGTGTCCCTTCATGTTTTATTTTTACCACAAATGCTCCAAATTTTAACATTAAAGCAGTGACAATATAACTTTTAACGCAGTTTCATGGTCTTGAGTTTGAAAACACTTATTTGCATATGAAAGAATTTGAGGAAGTATGTGGTGCTTTGCAAGATAATTCTGAAATGGCCTAGTTGAATCTTTTTCCTTTCTCTTTAAAGGAAAAGGCTAAACAATGACTAAATTTTTAAAGACTCAATCTATTCCAAGTTGGCAAGTCCTGTAAACCAAATTTTTCAAGAAGTTTTTCTTGTGCACCGCACTAATGCATTAAGACGTTAAATCATGAATTTTTCTATGAAAGAAAGAGAAATTTTCTATCAATGTTGGGAGAGATTTAAGGAACTTATCCAAGCTTGCTCAAATCATGCATTTGAAAGTTAGACCTTAGTTGGTTTCTTTTATGATGGTCTCCTATCCGCACTGCGTTAGTTTGTTGAAATGATGGACCAGGGATAATTCACGGGTGAGAGTCCCGATGAGACATTTGAATTTTTTGATACCATTTTCTGTGAGTTCCCAAATGTGGGACTCAGCTTCACCAAATATTGTTGAAACTAAGTCATTTTCATCCCAAGGAGGGAAATACATGTTAAAAGAGGATGATGACCTAACGCCCAAAAATGGCTACCTTGTCTCGAAAGCTTGAAGCCCTAGAAATTAAAAAAATCAAGGAAGTTTCTGTTGTGTCTCCCATTGAGCAATCATGTGGAATTTGTGCATTGTCATGATATCCCACGGTGGAATGTCTTGTTATTCAAGCATTTAAAGAGGTCTTGATAGAACAAATCAATGTCATTTCAAATCTTAACAAGTCTTATCCAAACCCCTATTCTAAAACCTATAACCCAAGGTGGTGGAATCACCCAAATTTTAACTAGAAAAATACACAGCCTGTGAGTCAGCCCCAATGTCCACCTTCTTCACAACCCCAAAATCAGCAACCATATCAGACTTATCAACCCCAACATAAGAGGAGTTTAGAGGACACCATGAACCAATTCATTTTGAGTCAAATGAGTTTCAATACCTAGGCCACTCATTTATTTAATGATTTCAAAGCTCAAAGTTCACAAAATATTAAGGATATCAGGAGTCATTTAGCCAAATTGATCCAGTTTTTTAGCACAACAGAGAATGAAAAATTCTCATCTCAACCTAAATCTCCACAGGGTCAAAACCTGGCTAACGTCATGTCTTTCGAATACTCCCATAGCCAAGTCCAAGCAATTACCACACTAAGAAGTGGTAAGGTGATTGACAAGACCATTAAGGACAAAACTCTAGAGCCCATGAGTCAATCCCTTTAAATGAACTAATTGAGCCTGAACCGTTGATTGAAAAGGAAATAGAGTTGCCAAATAAAAAAGAAAATTCAAGTCATGTTCCTTTACATTTTCCTCAAAGAGTCAAGAAACCTCAACCTTTGCACAATCATGCTGAAATCATAGAGTTGTTTAAGCAAATAAAAATTAACATCCCTCTGTTGGATGCAATCAAGAAAGTTCCATCTTATGCCAAGTTTTTGAAAGACCTTTGCACAGTGAAAAAAAAGGATCAATGTACAAAAAAGAGCATTTTAACTGAACAAGCTAGTACTATCATTCGGCACAAGGCCCATTTGAAGTACAAAAATCCTAGGAGTCCTACGGTTTCATACGTAATTAAGAACTTCTGAATTGAGCAAGCTCTGCTTGATCTTGGAACCAATGTCAATTTACTTCCATATTCTATCTATGAGTAGTTAGGATTATGAGAATTACAACCCACCAATGTCACATTGCAGTTGGAAGATCGTTCTATGAAAATTCCACGTGGAGTTGTGAAGGATGTACTTATTCAAGTTGATAAGTTTTATTTCCTAATGAATTTTATTGTCTTGGATACGCAGGCAGTCTTGCATGTCTCTATACAAATTCTTGTCATTTTAGGTCCACCATTTCTAGCTACATCAAATGCATTAATTAATTGTAGGAATAAAATTAAGAAAATTTTATTTAGAAATATGACTTTGGAATTAAATGTGTTTGACATTGCAAAGTAACCCAGAGAGGAAGAAGAACTGCATGAAGTAAATCACATTGAGTCCTTAACTCAAAACCTTTTTGAAAATGCTTGTATAGAGAGTCACATTGATGAGTGGGCTTTATTCCTACGAATTGAGTATTTTCGATTTGATGAGATAGCAAGTTTCAATTATTTTATATTCATTTTTAGTTATTTTGTGTGTTTTTATGTTATGGTGTAGGGATGATCATTTGGAATGAATCATGATCATTTGGGAGGAAACAAGATCAATTTGGAGCCTAAATGTTGGATTTTTGAAGAGGAAGCTTAAAGGGCATTTTCGGCCAAAAAGGGGGGGGTGCGCCCCTGCACTATCAAGGGCAGTACTTCAGCGCCCCTGCACCATTTTTGGCACAGCTACGCTTGTGTTGGTCCGTGACGTGAATTATGTCTTGTTTATAACCCGAAATTGGACTCTAAAGCGACATATAAGCTAGGGTTTGAGTGGGGGAAAATATATACTGATTTTGGGGGCTGCTAAGAGAGAAAAAACCAAGGGATTGATAGAAAAATTGAAGACAAAGATCAAAGAAAGTGACGCGAAGAAAATCGAAATCGAAGGCTAGAAAGAAAGTGAAGATAGCAACTAAGTTTTCATTTTTTTCTCTTACTTGTACTTCTTAATCTTCTAAGATGTTGTTTAATTTTAGAATGATGTCTTTCAATTACATTATAAACTAAATTTTTATTTAGATTGCAACAGAACCTAATGTCTAGTTAAATTGATTTACTCTCGTTTCTAGTTTTATTGATCATACATGAGTTGTTTATCATATTTTGTGCTTAATATATGATTGTGTGGCCAACAATTAATTTGATAACCTAGATAAAATTGGAAGATGAATTCTAGATTTAGATCTGAATATGATGACTTGCATCTGGTTAATTTTTCTTAAGATTGAATTGTTGGGTTTGTGAATAGAATAGGAATATACCTATATGTCGTGTGTAACTTTTATGAGAGTTTGAACTTAGTGAATCTATTCTAACTTATTTTGCAAAGGAATATAGTAATTTAATTGAGATAGATAATTTTATCTAATTATCGGAAGAGGTTTGATAAATAACTTTGAGTTCTCAGTTAACAACTTATTTTGATCAATTAATTGTAAAGAGAGTAGAAAGATTTATATAAAGCAATAGGGGAAGTTGTAATCTTAATTTTTTTTATCTGGTAAATTCAACCCTTAATTATTAAGTTTATATTTTAATTTTAAAATGGTAATTCCATAGTCTAACTCCAATTGTTAAATAAAATTGAATTGATACAAAGTTAGTAGTTAGATATTATTAGCAATAATTCTCCGTGAGAACGATATTTTATTTATCATTTTATTACTTGTTGATCGTGTATACTTGCACATAAATTGTCAATATCAAATTTGGACAACACATATGCATTAGAGTTTGTAAATAATGTTGAGTCTGTAGATATGTCAATTACTGAATCATGAATTCCAAAATATGAACAATTATTGTCTCCCGGAATTAAGTCTGTAGAATCTAGTGTTGTAGTCCCTAAACTAGAGTTGAAACCTTTTTCGACTGACTTGAAATATGTCTTCTTGGGGGACGATGAAACTCATCCAGTGATAATATCTTCAAAATTGTCAGAAGACCAAGAAAATCAATTAACTAGAGATATAAAAAATCATCAACGTGCAATTGGTTGGACAGTAACAGACATAAAAGGAATAATTCCTCCTCTATACTCATTGTATATATCTAGAAGAAGACTCAAAACCATCTCGACAGTTTCAAAGAAGGTTGAATCCACATTTAAAAGCAATAGTCCAGACTGAAGTACTTAAACTATTAGACGCTGATATTATATATCCTATATCTGATAGTAAATAAGTCATCTTGTGGGTTTGACTTCAGACATAACCAAGAAATATTGTAATTTAACCACTTATACTTGGATGTATGGTATAATTCAAGTCAGATCATGTCCATTGGCGTGAAAATCTAACTAGTCTAAATTACTCAAATCCGAGCTAGGATGCTAGTGAGTTAGGAGTTGGGGTCTTTTCTTAGTCATCAACCTCACCCTCTGAGTAGCATAGCTCATGTGTTGAGCTCGTGTCTAATTTATCATCATCGGTTGTCCCTTAATTCGGGCCAATGGTTTGCATGTGCCATGAATTTAATGTATATGTTCATTAGTGTCTGGGAAAGCGGGAACAACAGTTATGCACATACGACTGCCAAAAAGCCATTGTGGGTTTATCTTATAAAACCTTCTTCCTCTCTACCTTTCAACATATCTTTGAGAGTTTTAAGATGTCTGGTACACCCTTCCTTCTTCATCTTTATCTCTTTTTTTTTTCAATTTTACTGTAACTCCTCATCCTGGAGCATATAGGTTGGAGACATATCTTTTAGTTTCATTTTTTTCGCTTTTGCTTCCTTCGGTGGAAGGACTCTAATCTCATTTATCTTAAATGCTTTGTGGATGGGCCTATTCGAGCTCAAATTGAATTTGTGCTCGATTTTTGCCTTTTTTATTATTATCAATAGCCCAAATCTTCCCCTTCCACCAAATTTATACATCAAACATCGTATTTTCTTTTTTGGCAATCGATTCTGAACACACGACCCCTAAGGGTACTCCAGAATTAGTTTCCCAAGCCAATGTAGCCAATGAGGACTCAGATTCTATTTTGAAGATTGACTCATCGAATTTCAAGGTCATTGGGGCCAAGAACTACCATAGTTGCCTTGACAAGAATGCTCTTTAGGAAATTAGGGTTAATATCAAATCCATAGCTATGTGCGTCTTAAGGTTCCTTCTCCTAACAAAATCTCCAACTCTTTTGGCCCTACTGAAGTATATTTCTATGA
Source organism: Ilex paraguariensis (assembly GCA_963454935.2). Classification (NCBI taxonomy): domain Eukaryota; kingdom Viridiplantae; phylum Streptophyta; class Magnoliopsida; order Aquifoliales; family Aquifoliaceae; genus Ilex; species Ilex paraguariensis. Next base: position 753,172 of record CAUOFW020010057.1, read on the forward strand.
GTCCATCTTTGAGGTTGGGCTCCATTTTCCAATGCCCAAGTACATTAGAGAGGTGCTTCATTTCCTAAATCTTGCCCTAGCTTAATTATCCCCTAATAGTAGGGGATTCTTGGTTGACATTTGCGTAATTTGAGCTAGGGCCAATGGTATTGGCATATAGTCTACCCTTGCTAAGTTCATGCATTGTTATATACTCACCCCTGCCCTGGACAAGGCTCAAGTTGGTTTTACCTTTCAAAGAGAGAAGGGTCAAACCTACTTACTAGTTATTCTTTGAATGTGAAAGAGTGAAAAAATAAAGTCTTCTTTGTCTTTAACTCTAATTGAAAATTCAGGCCATCAGAGACCATCTATAGCAGACCTCCCTTGGTTCCTCACTATGGGGATCCCCTACTCCTCTTCATAAGTTATCCTGCTTTGGTTGTAATTCAATAAGTTCTTTGCCAAATTCTGACCTTTTACCTTCTCATAATGCAGGAAAATCCAATCCCTTGCCCCCTCAATTGAAATTTTAGACCAAGAAAGCTATCGATTATCCTACCAAGGATCTCTTTGATCCGGTAAATGACCAAGCACTCTTTGAGTGTCAACTAGATCCCCCCTACTGTTTCCAATCCTTCGGCTATTCTAGTTACTTCCTTTAAAGGTTCATTTTTTCCCTTGCTATAGCTCTTGCTCTAGCTTGGACATGCTCTAACCTATTCTTTCTTTCTAGTTATGGCTCCCAAACCGGTTGACAAGAAAGTTCTTCAAGCGGTTGCATCTAGGGGACTTTCTAATGCCAACCCTCCACCACATAAGAGGCCTAGGGTGTCTTTCTCTCAGGGTAATGGCTAGGCTCCATAAGTTTGTCAATGAGGAGGAGTTGCAAGCTACTTTTAGTTTGGGGCCATATTGGGTGACCAAAAATTTGGCTCTAACCATTGGGAATGTGAAGTTATTGCTTATTCTCAACTTGTTCCCTCTTTTTTTTATATATATCTTGACCTACCTCTTTTTGTTTCTCATCTTGCTATCATCATGATCTGCTTTTCCTACATGGATTTAGGTAAGAAGAAGGCTTATGAAGAACAGTTTTTATCCCTGCATTCTTAATTGGAAACGAAAGATGCAGAGCTAATGGAAACTAGGGAGGATATTCTGAGGCTTATGAAGGAGGCTGAGAAAAATATTGGCCACCTTTCAACCTTTGAAAAAGAGCAGGATAAGGTGTTGAAGGCAAAGAATGAGTTATTGGTTAAGCTGAACAACCACATGGCTGAGTCCATCGAGCTATCTATGAAGGGTAAGGAGTTGGAGGAGTAGAAGGAAGCTCTTTATTAGAGGGTACTTGACTTCTCCTACAAAAGGAGCTCGAGCTTAAGTTTGATGGGAAAGTTATCATCACAAAATATCAAGATTGCAAGGACATTAAGGAGGGGGTCATTGAGTACTACGTAGATGGCTTTGAGGACTATAAGAAGCGAGCCTAGAAGGAGCTTCCAAACTTAGACTTCTCTAAGTTCATCCCAGGAGATGATGCAACACTAACATTTTGTCTATTTCACCCATTTTTATTTGCTTTTGTGGAGAAAATGGGGGAAATTGCATTTAATTTATCAACTAATGGAGTTTTGCATGATTGTAGGTAATGAGTAGTTAATGGGGCGTATTAAGCCCTCTATCAAGTGCTTAAAGACAATGAAGAAGGAATGGAGGTTTAACGGGTGGCTCGGGATAACAAGAATTCAAGAAAAAGCCTAAAAAGGTAAAAACCTATCGATAGGTTTTGTGACGTTCTACCGGTAGGTTTTGCACACTAGAAATCTTCTACTGATGCCCCCGCCAAAACTTACTGATAGGTTTTGCCTACTGGAAAAAAATTGTCATCGTTATACCAGTACATTTTGCCTAGAAATGCTAGAAAGCTGCAATCTCTTCTCCAACTGCTCTGTGGGCCCACCTCTGCTTCACCCACACATTCCTTGACATATTCTACATACAAGCATGCCTCCCTACACCTAGAATCTAACTTTGGAAGAAAGAGCATGAAAGAGGAAGTGGAAGAGAGAGAAAGAGGGAGGCATGATGGGGTTGCAAGCATGGCCTGTGTTAGTGTCCAATTTCTTCCCCATGCTAGGAAGTCAGCTCACATAGACCCTAGCGGGGTGATGGATGAAAAATAAAGCATTCTTACACAATTATTCAGCTACACAAGCTTTTAGAGAGAGAAGGTCCCAAGGAAGAAGATGAAGTTGTAGAGAGAAAAAGTTAGGTTTTTGCATTTTCTTCTCCATTTCAGTTGTATTAAGATTTAAATCACTTGTACTCTTTACTTCTTGCACTTTAATCTCATTTATTTCAAGTGTATTCAAGTTTAACTCATCTTCTAGCATTTCAAGTTTTACATTTGGGTATTTGCCTTCAATCTTTGTATTTCGACTATGAATGTCATTTCTCTTGTAGTTTTAACTCTTTTGTTGCATTAATACAAGTTTCATGCTTCTTTTCTTCATCATGTCTCTTTACATTATGAATGTTGTTGCTTTGACTAAGGATAACGAAGTTTTTAGTTGGCAAATCCAATGGAAATTTTCTCTTGGGTATGCTAAATCAGCTCTCTTCTTATCCTCCTTGTAGTGTAAAGATTTTAGTTTCACTAGATTGAGGGCAGACGTGGTTGTGAGCTCTTGATACACCGTAGACATGTCACGGGGTATGCTTGAGCCTACACCTTCACATTAGTCCCTCACTTCCTACGAATCAATCAAGCACCGAGACACTATTGGTAGAATGTATTGAGTTGATTTGGCATTTTCATTGGAATGATCTCTTTTCGGATTAGCCATCCTTGTTTCTTGCATATCTATCAAAAACTCCACTCTCCAAAACACACACTCACAAGAATTTACACTTTTTATTTCTTTACAAAATTACTTTATCTTCAATTCAACCAACCTTCCCTGAGGAGACGCCATTGGAATACTCAAATTTCAAGTAAAACATGACATTTGCAAGTCTCTTGTCGCTTGGGGAACACTTTTGCACACACACATTTTCATTCACATACACATTTTTCCCATTTCTTGCATGAAACCCGAGGGATAGTGACACTAACCAACTTCTATAATCCATACACACGTAGTCTAGGTTTGTGTTTGGAGATTAGGGTGAACGAGAACCAAGCATTTTTGGCGCTATTGTCAGGGAAGGCTAGCGTCGAATTAGAAGGTGATTTTGGACAACGAAGATAAGTCCTGTGATTCTCATCACGGGCTGAGGTATGTTGATCCTTTGCACATACTTGTGTTTACTTTCTATTTTAATTGTAGATAGTGTTTTTATATGTGGGGACGGGACAACCAAAATAGACTTATGAGACTTGCCATAGACCCAAACATGAATCTTGATCAAGGCCCATCCAAGGATGCCGGTGAAAACTTTAGGGATGATAATGCTAATGTTCCAAGGGGTGGGGAATGCAAAACTCTAGAATGCCAAACCCCCAAATGCATTTTCCCCCTCCTAGGAATGAGGAAAATAATATCCCGATTGATCCTCCGGCAAGGTCAATGAGGGATTATCTTCAACCAACCCAAAGCACCATCCCCTCTTGCATACTTCTACCAATCCAAGCTCATGCATTCCTGGTTAAATCTGGAATGTTACAACTTCTTCCTCAATTCCATGGGATTGAAAGAGAAAATACNGATTGATCCTCCGGCAAGGTCAATGAGGGATTATCTTCAACCAACCCAAAGCACCACCCCCTCTTGCATACTTCTACCAATCCAAGCTCATGCATTCCTAGTTAAATCTGGAATATTACAACTTCTTCCTCAATTCCATGGGATTGAAAGAGAAAATACTTATTTGCACATTAAGGAATTTGAGAAAATTGTTGCAACATTTCTCACAAATCATGTCATGGAAGACATAGCTTGCATGAAATTATTTCCCTTTTTCCTTAAAGACAAATCCAAAACGTGGTTGAACTCATTAAAACCTCGATCGATAAGTTTTTGGGCACAAGTGCTTTCCGAATTTTTAAACTAACTTTTTCTGATGCCCAAGACCACAGCTCTTAAGAAACAAATTCAAAATTTTTCAGAGAAATCCAATGAGCAGTTTTATCAATGTTGGGATTGGTACAAAGAGTTGTTACAATCCATTCCACATCATGGACTCGAAACGTGGCAATTGGTTAGTTTTTTCTATGAATGAATTACACCTGCCCACCGACAATTTATAGACATGATGTGTAACAGAGAGTTTCTTAACAAAGATCTGGATGAGGCCCTAGAGTACTTCAATACAAATGCTTAATCTTGGGATATCACGGATCCTAATGATGTGCCAAGGCCCTCTCCAAGGAGTCAATCAAGTGGGGGAGGGATATATAATTTGGGGGACCAAGAAGACTTGCTTNATGAGGCCCTAGAGTACTTCAATACAAATGCTTAATCTTGGGATATCACGGATCCTAATGATGTGCCAAGGTCCTTTCCAAGGAGTCAATCAAGTGGGGGAGGGATATATAATTTGGGGGACCAAGAAGACTTGCTTACCAAAATCACAAGGTTGTCCCGAAAGGTGGAGAGTCTAGAGGTAAATAGGAGGCATGATGTATCTAACATTGCTAAGGCCGAGGAGTGTTGCAATATATGCGAAATGTTGAGCATTCTATCTCGGAGTGCCCAAATATTCTGACACTCAAAAAGGATTATCATGAGCAAGTGAATGTTNAAGGTGGAGAGTCTAGAGGTAAATAGGAGGCATGATGTATCTAACATTGCTAAGGCCGAGGAGTGTTGCAATATATGCGAAAGTGTTGAGCATTCTATCTCGGAGTGCCCAAATATTCTGACACTCAAAAAGGATTATCATGAGCAAGTGAATGCTTTCAACCAAAGTAGACAATTATTCTTTCCACATTTCAATACATATAATCCGGGTTGGAGCAATCATCCGAACTTTAGCTGGAAGAATGACAACCCTACTCCTTATGGGTTTAGCTCATTGTCGNTTCTTTCCACATTTCAATACATATAATCCGGGTTGGAGCAATCATCCGAACTTTAGTTGGAAGAATGACAACCGTACTCCTTATGGGTTTAGCTCATTGTCGCCTCCCATTCCACCCAAGCAAAATCAATCCTACTATGGTCATGGTCCCCCGTCTAGCTGCCAGTACCCCCGGTCCAATCAACAAGGTTTTTTTCCAAAACCCACCACCTCAACAAGGGTCAAGGACCATCCAACCCACCCACCTACCAACCCCCTCGCAAAAGAAACTTGGAGGATGTCGTGCACCGNTCCGGGTTGGAGCAATCATCCGAACTTTAGCTGGAAGAATGACAACCCTACTCCTTATGGGTTTAGCTCATTGTCGCCTCCCATTCCACCCAAGCAAAATCAATCCTACTATGGTCATGGTCCCTCGTCTAGCTGCCAGTACCCCCGGTCCAATCAACAAGGTTTTTTTCCAAAACCCACCACCTCAACAAGGGTTAAGGACCATCCAACCCACCCACCTACCAACCCCCTCGCAAAAGAAACTTGGAGGATGTCGTGCACTGATTCATTCAAAACCAAACAACAATCAACAATCAAATCGCCACTGCTTTCAATGATATTTGGACTCAAATCACAAAATTGACAAATGCCCTAGGGTCGTCCCAACAAGAGAAAGGGAAATTTTTCGCTTAACCTCCAGAAAACCNACAAGGTTTTTTTCCAAAACCCACCACCTCAACAAGGGTTAAGGACCATCCAACCCACCCACCTACCAACCCCCTCGCAAAAGAAACTTGGAGGATGTCGTGCACTGATTCATTCAAAACCAAACAACAATCAACAATCAAATCGCCACTGCTTTCAATGATATTTGGACTCAAATCACAAAATTGACAAATGCCCTAGGGTCGTCCCAACAAGAGAAAGGGAAATTTTTCGCTCAACCTCAAGAAAATCNTTTGGACTCAAATCACAAAATTGACAAATGCCCTAGGGTCGTCCCAACAAGAGAAAGGGAAATTTTTCGCTCAACCTCCAGAAAACCCTAGGGTTCAACACGTGATTGAGTCGTCCAAGCCCACTAATGAGAATTATGAGCAACTCAAGTTAGTCACCACCCTAAGAAGTGACAAACAAATTGACAAAATCATTTTGTCAAAAGTCTCACCCATAGCCACATTGACTAAAGAAAAAGAGACTATGGGTAACTTTGAGGGGGGTGAGATACATAAAAAGGAAAAATTTATTGATTTAAATGTGCATGAGTGTCCTATTCTGGCACCTTGTTCCCAACATTTGAAGCCACCAGCTCACATTGCTAATTATTCTGATATCATTGAAATGATTAAGCAGGTGAAGATAAACATTCTGCTCTTTGATGCCATCAAGCAAATACCTTCATGTGCAAAGATCTTTAAAGACTTGTGCATTGTGTAGAGGAAGATGACTGTGCATAAGAAGACATTTCTCACAGAACAAGTGAGTTCCATTTTGAGAACCAATACGCCACCCAAGTTCAAAGACCTTGCTTGCCCTGCCATTGTCATAACTATAGAGAATTGTCAAGTGGAGCAAACACTTCTAAACTTGGGAGCCAGTGTCAATCTCCTACCCTTCTCGATGTATCAACAATTATAATTGGAAGAGTTAAAGCCAACTCTAATCACTCTTCAATTGGCGAACCGAAGAGTGAGAACAGTAAGGGGATTAGTTGAAGATGTTTTAGTTCAAGTTGACAATTTTTATTTTTTCGTTGATTTTATTGTACTTGACACTCATCCGATTGCTAATCCTAATTCTCAAATTCCTGTGATACTACGTAGGCCTTTCCTTGCTACATCTAATGTTGTGATCAATTGCAGGAACGGACTAATGAAGCTTGCCTTTGGGAGCACGACAATGCATCTCAACGTATTCAATTTGTGCAAGCAAATGGGTTATGATGAAGAAGTGCATGAGGTCAACCGGATTGACACTTTGGTGGGGGATCATACGGAATTACTTTGCCATTCAAAATTGAGGGATGAAGAGGAGCCAAAAACTGTGCAAGGGGTAAGAAGTTGGGCCTCGACATTTGAGAAACTTTCACAACAAGAAAAAAGAATTTTTCATCAACTGTACAAACACCAATCTTGGAATTGAAGCCACTACCTTCCACACTAAAGTATGCATTTCTCAGGGAGCACAAGACATTCTCGCTGGTGATAAGTTCATCTTTGGAGCTGAGGTAAGAAGAAAAATTACTGGAAGTGTTGAGAAGGCATAAATGAGCAATTCGGTGGACAATCACCGATATTAAGGGGATTAGTCCTCTCATTTGCACACACTGAATCTAAATGGAGGAAGACGCCAAATTGTCCCGATAACTATAAAGAAGGCTAAATCCTATCATGAAGGATGTGGTGAGGGGTGAGGTGCTTAAACTACTTGAGGTGGACATTATTTTTCCAATTTGCCAATAGTAAATGGGTTAGTCTCACTGAAGTTGGGGATCACTATGGTTGTAAATGAGGAGAACGAATTGATTCTAACAAGGGTAGTGACCGGTTGGAGAGTCTGTATCGATTATCGAAAACTCAACTCATGCACAAGAAAAGATCATTTTCCTTTGCCCTTCCTTGATCAAGTGTTGGAGAGAGTAATCGGACACCTCTTTTATTGTTTCTTGGATGGCTACTCCGATACAACCAAATTGAGATTGCCTTGGAGGACCAAGAGAAGACAACTTTCACGTGCCCTTTTGGCACCTTTGCTTATCGCCGANACCAAATTGAGATTGCCTTGGAGGACCAAGAGAAGACAACTTTCACGTGCCCTTTTGGCACCTTTGCTTATCGCCGAATGCCATTCGGGTTGTGTAATGTCCCGAAAACTTTTCAGAGATGCATGGTGGGTATTTTTAGCGATATGGTGGAGAAAATAGTGGAGGTGTTCATGGATGATTTCTCGGAATTTGGGGATTCATTCAATAATTGTTTGGAAAACTTACAGAGAGTACTTGAAAGATGTGAGGAGAAAACCATGGTACTGAACTGGGAGACGTGTCACTTCATGGTGACACAAGGGATAGTGCTTAAGCATAGTGTATCGGAGAAGGGGATCGAAGTAGACAAATCCAAGGTGGAAGCAATTTCCAACCTCTTCACTCCAAAAGTCATCAAGGATATCAGGTCATTTCTTGGTCATGCTGGTTTTTATCATATATTTATAAAATATTTTAGCGCATTGGCAAGGCCCTTGACCAATTTGCTTACACAGAATGTTCCCTTTGTATGGTCGGATGATTGTGAGGCTTTTTTTAAAAAATTAAAAAGCATGCTCACTTCACCTCCAATCATGTGACCACCTAAGTGGGAACTCCCATTTGAGCTTATGTGTAATGCGAGTGATTACGCAGTCGGTGCAGTGCTCGATCAATGAAAGAAAAAAGGCCTTATGTAATATATTACGCTAGCAAGACTCTAAATGAGGCACAAATAAATCACATTACTACCGAAAAAGAGTTACTAGTCGTAGTATTTGCATTGGACAAATTTAGGTCTTACATCATTAGTTCGCCTGTTGTAGTCTACACTGATCACTCTGCTTTGAAGTATCTTTTATCTAAGTAGTACGCGAAATCGAGACTCATTAGATGGATCCTCCTCATACAAGAATTCAACTTGACCATTAAAGACAAGAAAGGAGTGGAGAATATGGTGGTGGATCATTTGTCCTGACTTGTTGTCCAAGATGCTGAAGAGCATATTCCTATCCCTGACTCTTTTCTCGATGAGCATTTATTTTCTATTCAGTCTATTTGTTCTTGGTACGTTGACATTTGTAATTATCTTGCTACAGGACAGATACCACTACATTAGAGCCCAGAGGACAAAGGAAGATTCATGGTGGATGTGAAGTACTTCTACTTCGACAACCCATATTTGTTCAAGTATTGCCTAGATCAAGTGATGAGAAGATGCGTACATGAAAATGAACAACGAGATGTCCTTTCATTTTGCAATTTTGAGGCATGTGTTAGTCACTTCTCTTCAAAGAAAACTTTGGCTAAGGTTTTACAATTTGGTTTTTATTAACCTTCTTTCATTAAGAATTTTGTTTCATTTTGCAAGGAATGCGATAGATGCTACAAGTTGGATAGTGTGACTCGCAGGAATATGATGTCCCTTTTCCTTATGCTAGTCATTGAGATATTCGATTGTTGGGGCATTGACATCATATGTCATTTTCCTATGTCTTTTGGCTACCTTTATATCCTATTGGCAATGGACAATGTGTCCAAGTGGATAGAGGTCATCCTAACTAAGACCAATGACCATCGAGTTGTGGTCAAGTTTTTAAAGGAAAACATCTTTTCAAGGTTTGGGGTACCTCGTGCAATGATAAGTGACGGTGGATCTCATTTTTGTAATAGGTCATTTGCGTCTTTAATGCATAAATATGGTGTAACACACAAGGTGTCCACTGTTTATCACCCACGGACCAATGGCCAAACTGAGTTGGCAAATAGGGAGATTAAGCTATTTAAGGTCAATGACCAAAAACTTAAATCATTCTTCGAGGGTTTTGAGGTTCAAATGGTGGAGGAGGAGTTAGTGGATCCGGGTTACCCGGAGCTTGTTGATTAATAATTGTCCAAGTAGATTGTAGTGTACAATCACATTCTTTTATCATTTACTTTACTAGTTATTTTGTGTACTTACTTTCATCTTTGTGGTGTCTTCTTTCTTTAAATGTGCAGATTACGGTGTTTTTGTCAAAGCTCAGTGTCAGGTGCCCTCTAATCTTACTTATCTTTTTTGAAGTCCCTTATTGCATTCTATATATTTTTGTTGCATTGAGGACAATGCATGAATCAAAGTTGGGGGATGAGGTACATCATTTGTAGGATACACCAAATTTTTGTAAAAAATTTTTGTTGATAATACCATTTTGTGGTGAAATTCACCATTCACATGCTCTATAGAGTTTTATTTAGAATAGTTGAGAAATATGTGAAAAATTTTAAATTTTTTTGTGAAAAATATCTAAATGTTGACTTATATTCCCCTATTCAGAATGCCATGGGTGTGTGGATATTTTGATCTTTGCTTTGAAATTCGAATACACGAGCACATTATAGAAATTTATCCTATGCTTGAGTACCACATATGTGTTTGCTTTTGAACTCAACCATAAGTGCCTTGAATGTGTAATTTTGACAATTTACGGATTGGATTCCCATTTTAGTGTTTGACATGCTTAATGGAGATAAAATAAGTACCCATGTGAGCTTTAGTGTCAGTCCTTGTTGGAGAAAACTTACATTTACTCAAAGGAACAATTTTTTAAATTCAAAATCTGTTCAATAATCTCATTATGCTTTTTTTGGTTAGACTACATGTGGATAGTTGATTAACTTTGTCTTGAAATCTCGACATGCCTCTGCATGCTTATTTAGAAATGATCTTAGACCATCTTTGAAATGCTTTGAGCCTTAGTCATTCTCTTGGAAAAATTTATCCCTACTGTCATGATTGAGCCTTAAATGAAAAATTCATTTTCATGCCATACAATTGACCAAGCCAGTGCAAATGATAAAAATTTACCACATTTGGGTTGTTCTGAGACTTGATCGTGGTTGATTATATGAGGAAAAAAAATGTGGAGAGGAAACCTAAAGAGGGATAAATGATTGTTGAATTCAAAATGTTGAATGGAAAAGACAAAAAAAAATCCAAGAAAAGGAGAAAAAAGGGTGGAAGAAGAAAAAGAAAGAGAAAAAGAAAAGGAAAAGGAAAATGTTAAAAAAAAATAGGGAAAAGAAACAAAGAGTGATGTGAAGGTGATAAGCTGAAAAATTCACAAAAAGGAAAAATTGTTGACAATAAAGGTCATGCCTCGGAATAACCGTTTTTGTTGTCCTTTTTCCTTCGTTTTATTTGCCTCAATATCACCCCAAGACCCCTTTATAACCCTTAAAAGTCCTAAATGATCTAGAGAAAGCATGGGGAAGACACACTTTTAAAGAAAAAGAAAAGTTAATTTTGCTANTTGTTGTCCTTTTTCCTTCGTTTTATTTGCCTCAATATCACCCCAAGACCCCTTTATAACCCTTAAAAGTCCTAAATGATCTAGAGAAAGCATGGGGAAGACACACTTTTAAAGAAAAAGAAAAGTTAATTTTGCTATCTAGTGCCCTAACATTCCTTTCATGAGATTATACCAAGGTTATTTCATTTTTATGCATCTGCTTCATTTTTGGATTATATGTGAGCATCCNACACACTTTTAAAGAAAAAGAAAAGTTAATTTTGCTATCTAGTGCCCTAACATTCCTTTCATGAGATTATACCAAGGTTATTTCATTTTTATGCATCTGCTTCATTTTTGGATTATATGTGAGCATCCTTCAGTTTGTGCATAATATTCTATCTCACATATACACATGGAGAGTATGCTAGGATAATCATAGTGTGATTCATTGTTGAGAGAAACCCTTGGTGAGTTTTGCATCGAAGCTAAATTTGGATAGCCAGGTGAATGTGAATTCTGTTGGATAAATGCTTAAATTACATGTTCACTTCACACACACACGAGTTTGAAAATGAATGTGTAGGTGCATACTCTAGAATAGCATTTAAAGCCATGATGATGCTCATGCGTACTTTGTTCATGTATTTGAAGTGTTGTCATTAGCCCTATGTTTACGAGATTGGGGGAATATTGCTCAACCTTTAGATATTATGAAGGTTTAGGAATGCCTTTACCATTTAAATTTGTGCTTTACATTTTGGCTATTCATTTTGGTAGTTAGATTTAAAGATCCATGTCTTATGTGTTGAAAGCATCAAAATTTTAAATCATGTTGCAATTTCGTAGATAACTGTGGCATGATCACTCAATTGTGGTTCACAAGTGTAGGTTAGGTTTTTGGTGGAGTAGAGGTGGTAAATAGGTTGTTACAATGTGTAGAGAGTGAGTGAAATTGGGCTGGAAATGAAAATGGGAGCACAAGGAATTGTTGGAAAAAAGCTAAAACCTACAGGTAGGAATTTTCCAGTGCACAAAACCTACCGGTAGGTTTTGAACATTATGCCGGTAGGTTTTGCCTAGAAAATTAGAAAACGAGGTTTTAAGCCGGTTTCTTTTGGGAAACTTTTCACTTTCCCCTCTAATCTCGACCTCCCAGGTTCTCTCCTCTCTATAAAAACTTCCCTAACCTCCAAGGATCCCTCACCCATCCATCTAATCTCTCTCAAAATATTCCTTGGTCGATTATTGCTTGGATTTCTTACAAAACCCTAGTTTTTTTTCAAAGATTTCCCAAAATCCTNCATCTAATCTCTCTCAAAATATTCCTTGGTCGATTATTGCTTGGATTTCTTACAAAACCCTAGTTTTTTTTCAAAGATTTCCCGAAATCCTTTTCACTTCGATTTTCCTCAAAAGCTTGGAATCCATTGTAATGGCTCATCTAGGTAATCATGCTTATGTTCCATTTGATCTCTTTGAGGCAATTTGGACATGGTTTCTCCCCCTCGTGTTCCTTGGGGCATTTTTCATTTACATGGCCTATACCAAACAAACATGACCAAGTTCTCCACAACCCGCGGGTACGAGCTCCTGTAAGAGGACGAAGGTGGGGCCTAATGGAGAGGGTGGGGAGAGGAGAAAAAAGCAAAAAAATGATGCTCGTGCGAAGAACATTGACGAGAAGAATGTGACATGCGAGCATCATATGTACATACCCACCCTCGGGCTGAATGACGAGGTTATGAGGGTGATTGAGTGGTATGGGATTCAGATATGGTTTGAGACGGTCGCAGGGTATTGCCTCCCGATGTGTAGGGAGTTTTATAATAGGTTGAATATGGTAGACGAGGACCTTTGTATACTCAAGACCAATGTGAGAGGGAAGGTCTTTGAGATTACCACAGACTTGATAGCAACTTTGATGAAGTACTAGAGGTCTCCCCCCAATACCCCTATGTACCCACATAATGTCAAAGACAGAAAATTACTCCCAAAATATGTGCAATTGACATGTAAGGACCCAACCCAATTCAAAGGGAAAAGTCCTCAAGCACTCATATGAGGTCATGAACAAGGTTTTACACTTTAATTTGACTCCCTGGGGTGCAGAGAAGACCCCAAACCTTGAGAAGCTCGCCTTCCTCCATGCATTTATGACAGGAAAGCAGATGGATGTGGCTTGGATGGTTTAGGATTTCAAGAAGGAGTTTGCCCAGGCTAGCAAGCTGAATGCGAATCTCTTATTCGCCAATTTGGTCACAAGGTTGTGCTATCATTCTATGGTCAAGGCATATGTCTCTGATGTGCTACTACCCCCAGAATTTGGAGCTATTGGGAAGTCCAGTAGCAGCAAGAGGACAACAATGAGTGGG
>CAUOFW020010057.1:780499-796700 GCA_963454935.2 Ilex paraguariensis
GTGAAAAGAATGTGGGATTCAAGATATAGGAATTGGGTCTGTTTACCTTCTATTGGCAAAGTAGGTGGCATAGTGATATTTGGGGTGAGAGGACAAGGTGGAGGAATCAGTGGATGGTGAGTTTACATATTTGGTAAGGATTAAGTCTAATGAAGGATTGAAATAGTGGTTAATTGGAGTCTATGGTCCAAATTGTCCTAGTGTGAGAAGTAGATTGTGAGAAGAATTGACAGGTTTGTATGGTCTTTGTAATCCCCGATAGCGTGTTGGTGTAGACTTTAATGTCATGAAGTATCTTTTTGAAATATTGAATGGAAGATGGATAACCAAGAGTATGAAAGACTTTGATTTATTCATCAGGGAAACTAGGCTTAAGGATCCTCCATTAGGTAATGGGATTTTTGCTTGGTCTAATTTTGGAGAAAATCCTTGTTGTAATAGATTGGATAAGTTTATTTTCTTTGTGGAGTGGGAGATATTTTTCGAAGTTGAGACATGAGATACTTTCGAGAGTTGGGTCAAGATCATTGCTCAATTTTTCTTGATTTTGATACTCTTAAGTAGAGTCCTTGTTCTTTTAGGTTTGAGAACATGTGGTTTGAATACCATGAGTTTAAAGGAAAATTTAACAATTGGTGGGGGGAAGTAGGTGTTCAGGGGTGGAAATGATTTAAATTAAAGGAAAAATTGGAGCATGCGCATCAGGATGTGAAGAGGTGGAATAAGGAATTGTTTGGAGATATAAGACCCACCAAAAGTTTGATTACTAGTAGAATTGGAGAAGTTGACAAGATTGAAGAGAGTGGAGGATTAAATGAGAATTTGATGAGAGAAAGATGGGATCTTAGAAATAGGTATGTGGGGGTAGTGTTCAAGGAAGAAATTAGTTGGGGGCAAAATGTTAGAGTAAAATGGATAAAATGAGATAATAATTCAAGACTTTTTCATCGGATGGCTAATGGTAGGAAAAAAAAGAAATTAATTGACAAGATAAAATTAGAAGATGGGGTCATTGTCGAAGAGTAAGATTGTGAAATTCTTTGCCCATCTATATTCATCTCACGAGAAGGGTAGACCCTGGTTAGAAAGTTTGGAGTGGAGTCCTATAGATGAGAGCAAATCTAAATGGTTGGAGAGACTTTTTTGAGAAAGGAGAAATGAGACATGCCATTTTTAAGTGTAGTAGAGAGAGAATCTTGGGTCCTGATGGATTTACTTTGGCTGTTTATCAAGGCTCTTGTGATGTAGTTAAGGGGGATTTAATAAGAGTTTTTAATGACTTTTTCCAAAGTGGAGTGGTCAATTTTATTACTAACTCTACTTTAATTTGTTCGATCCCTAAAAAAGATAAGTCCATGATGGTGAAGTACTTTAGACTGATAAGCTTGGTTTGTGGTCTGAATAAAATTATTGCAAAAGTGTTTATCTTTGAGATTAAGAGAGACTCTTAGTGATATTATTTCTGAGTGTCAATGTGTCTTTGTTAAGGATATACAAATTCTAGATGGTTTTCTAGTAGCTAATTAGGCTGTGGAAGATTGTAGAACTGGAGGTGAAGATGGTTTTGTCCTTAAAATTGACTTTGAAAAGACCTATGATTTTGTGGATTAAGATTTTTTGGACTTTGTGCTGGAAGTCAAAGGATATGGAGGTCGTTGGAGAAGTTGGATTAAGGTTTGTTTACAATCCATGAACTTCTCTGTTATCATTGTTTAAAATGTTAGGGAAGATTGCATTAAAGTTTGAAAAAATGATGAGGGATTTTTTTCGAGAATGATGTGGTAAAAGGGGGAAGGATCATTTGATTAGTTGGGGGTGGTTTCTAGAACTAAAGAATGGGAAATTTGAAGGCAACAAAATATTGCTTTAGTGGGTAAATGACTTTGGAGGTTTCTCTTATAACAAATTTTTTTTTGGCATTTAGTTATCATGAACAAATATGGATTACAAGCCAATGGATGAGATACGAATATGATCGAAAGGGGAAGTTCCGGAGCCTCTAGAAATTTATATCTTAGGGGATGATAAGGTTTTCTTAAAATCTTAAGTGTGTTGTGGGTAATGGGGAGAGAGTGCATTTTTGGGAGGATAATTGGGTGGGGGAATCATCTTTCTCATCCATGTTCCCACGACTTTATCAAGTGGCTTCTTTCAATGGGGCATCCATCCCTTCTATGCTTCACTCATATATTCATCCATACTCTTGGGATTTTGAATTCTATAGGAATTTAGATGATAGAATTATCGGGGATATGATATCACTTCTTTCTATTTTTATTGACTCTTTGTTGAATCAAGACTCTCGTGACAAAAGAAAATGGGTTGTTGAGTCTTCGGGCGTCTTTTCTAGTAAATCCTTCTTTACATCCTTGGTGAATGAACTTTCTTCTCCTATCTTTGAACCGACTTTCATGATATGGAAGGCTAAAATGGCTATTAAAGTTCAAAGTTTTTGTATGGATTGTTGCTCATGGTATGATTAATACCAATGATTTGCTTTAAAAGAGAAGGCCTTACTCTTGTCTCCCCCCTCACCCCAATGGTGCGTGATGTGTAAATGTGCTGTAGAAAGCATTGGTCATTATTTTTACATTGCCCTATTGCTTTGTGTAAATGTGCTTTAGAAAGCATTGATCATTTATTTTTACTTTGTCTGTGTGGTACAACTCTTTTGTTTACACTGGCAGGATTGTGTTGGGTGGTTTCTGAGTCGCCTAACTTCCTTGTTTATTGAAGATTTAAAAGGTTTTAGGAGAATAAAGAAAGACATTACTCTTTAGAATTGTGCAATAATGACTACTTTTTGGGTTATATAGAAGGAAAGGAATGTAATAGTTTTTGAAGATAGAATCGAGTGCTAGGAAGGATTGGGGAATTGTATTCATTTTCTAGCATCATTTTGGCCTTTGGCTTCTAAGAACTTCCAAAAAAATCTTGTTTTTGCTATTTTAGCAGGATGGAGATCTTCATGTGATTTATAACTTATAAGGCTCTTATGTGATCTGGTTCTTTTTCTGCTTTATTATTTTCTACTTTTTGGTTGGATTTCTTATCCAACCATTTTTGATGTACTTTTTGATCTTTATTAATACAAGATTTATGTTTCCTTATCAAAAAAAAAAAAAAAATAATTTCTATGTGTACATTTTGCACTTTATGTTTTTTATTTGTATGCTAGTTATAGATATATTTGGCAAATTTGGAAATATGCTTACTCATAATTTTATGATTTTATCTACTATCGGTTAGTATTGACTCCCTATCCTTTAGTCCCTCTCTCATTTTCTATGTTTTTAATACTCCAATCAGTGTCAGTGGCAGTGTCATTGATGTTAGGATGTGAAAACTGTCTACCCTGTTGAAGAACCTTTTCCCCCCTTCTCTTGTTTTTGATTTGGCAGGTTGAACATCAAGAGTATCTTTTGAAGTTTTGGCAAAAAGCTCTGAACCCCTTGACATGGACAGAAATATTGCATCAAGTGTTGGTTGCTGCTGGTTTTCGTTCAAAACATGGTACATTGCCTAGGGAACCTCCCAACAAGGTATCCACATTCAGACAACTCTGCAATCCTGCTTTCTTAATGTCATGGTGATGTCCCTAGATTTTTGTCACTCTCTGACATGCTTGTGTTGAGAAGAACAAACACTTCTAAAATGGATTATTGCCTATGTTGGACACTAAACTTAGTAGACATTTCTGGTCTTATATTGGCTAGTGCCGATGTTTCCACAATTTCAGCTACTGACCAACAGCCCTTAAACATCGGTGAAACTGTTATCTTTAAATGGGAAGGGAAACATAGGTTCTATAGAAACATCATGTATATTTATTTTTTTCAGAACGTAAACAAATAAATGGGAATAGGCACGGGAAAGTGTGGTTGCAGTGACGACCTGCCGTTAGTATTGTTCCATAGGGGGTTCAAACTCCACACAAGAAGGACAAGCTGTGCAGTTTAAAATAAACCACCAAGACAATGCCAGTTTATAGAGAGAGTGTGTGGTTCGACACTGAAGTCTCAATCCATGGCAATCCAACAAAAGCAGTTCATTAACAGTGTAACAAACCAGTTATGTGGTTTATGTATATCTTCAATTTTGCCTTTCTTTAGCAATGCTATAACCCACCAACCCCAACTTTAGGGGGATGTGTACTTTTACAATGCATTTATCACAAATGCAATCTCTTTTAGTTGAAGCAGTTGAGGTGGGAGGATGAAAGAAGTTAGCATGATTTACATACTCACGAGTGCAGATTGCCACACCGACACATGTGGGCTGCTGTGTCTTATTTTTAAAATTATACCGTGTGACGTGTCAACTTGTCTTTATCGTGCCATGCTCTCTTCCATGCTAAATAGCTCTTTGATGCATTGTGTGTTGGTTAGAGAAGGGATTGAGTGGATGGACTAGAATCTCCTAACATTGCCTACTTGGGACATGTTGTGACAAAAAATTCTAGTTTGGTTTTCTCCCACATTTTCAAATTATGCAACCTTATGTTGTTTTTTTTGGCCAAAAGTTTTCTTCAAGTTTTATGTAGTTATGAGTATCTAAGAATGTCGTTACTTGTGTACTTGGGAATAATGGTGGCCCTAATGGCCCATGATTTTTTGTTGGGTGGTGACCTGCTTTGTGGTAATGGGCTTCTTTATGTTTGACTTTGAGTTGGGTGGCATGAGTTTTTCAGGCCAAAAGTGAACAAGTTTCTAATTTCATAGTCAGACTCAGATAAAAATTGGAGTAAAAGTGCAAAGACAAATGAAAGCAGCAGCATTCTGCAACTGTAATGCGTGGCTTCCTTTTAAAAGGGCTCGCTGAAATGAATTTTCTAACTGCTGTGTGAGGTCTTGAAGGAGTTTACACACACACACACACACAAAAAAAAAAACACTCACACTCATGTAACAGCAGGAAGTTTTGGACTGTTGTTGACTGACATTAGGCCATAAATTATTTGAGTTGATAGGGCTTTGTTGGGTGTCCCCGAGATCTATTTATTTCATGTTTTGTGTGGATTTTAAAGGATTAGGTGGATGTGGGAAAGGTGTGGTACTATGGAATTGCGCTTTATGTGCCATTGTGTGGGTTGTATGGATGGAAAAGAATGCGAGAATATTTGAAAATAAGATAGAAGTGTTGGAAGGGCTATGGGAAGGGGCTTATTGTTTAGCTTCCTTTTGGGCCTAGAGACATAGGAGTTTGAGAATGCCCCTCTTTTTTGTATTATTTCGAGATGGACAACAACTTGCAGAAGTTAACAGTTGGTTTTGGGAAGTGCTTGTGATGTATTTTTTTAGTTATAGGTTAATCCTTTGTCTGTCAGTTGGATTGTACTTCTTGTCCAATTTATTTTTGGATGATTGTAATACTTCGCTATGTTTATTAATAACATGTTTGTTTCTTATCAAAAAGAAAAAGAAAAAAGTTGTGTATTGGACCGATCAAATTGGCATTGGAAAAGCTGGACAAAACTCTTCAATTGATACTTAAGCTTTTGGAAGATAAATGTATATGCGATGCTTTAGAACCTCTATATAGTATTTAGCTTCAATTTTTTTGTTGTGTTAACAACTCACTGAAACACTCATATGAAGATTTTTAAGCGGTTAATGTCCTCTTGCAGAAATGTAACTGAAAGTCTTTAAGGCAATTCAATTAGTTAGACTGGGCTAGAATTCCTGAGATGATATGCAATTTTTCGAAGGAAAATAATTTTTTGATTTGTTACATCCTTATTTTGTAACTGATACAAAAACACCCTTGTGTTGTTAGTGCTTCGACCAGCACTTCAGTTTGCCTGTTTCAGTTGTTTGTCAGTGGAACATTGCTCTCACCCGGTCTATAATATTTAGGCTGCTGCAACTTGTAAACATTTAGCTATCTGAATTTTTGCATGACATGTTTTCAGACATGTTCATGTGCTAGTTTGGGCTTTTCCACAATGTTCTGCCTATTGTCATATGGTTGCCAACTGTTCTGGTATATGAAATAGGAATGGTCAATGTTATTTAAGGAGTAAAGCGAACCGAAGCGACCAAAGCTCCTAACGCCTAAGCGAGAAGCGAGAAGCGAAGCGAACAGTTAAAAAAATAAATAAATATTTTAGTTTAATTACTTATACACATCTAAGTTCTAATTTTATATATACTAAATATTTAAATGCAAGTAAAACCATAAACATTTAAATTAAAACAAACACTAATAATATCTCAAATCTTAATAACAGTCATAGCTTAAATATTTAAATTTAAACAAACACTAATAATATCCCAAATCTTAATATTTAAAAACATAAGACACACAATTCAAACAACTAAAGAAACTATCTTAAAGACTTAGAAATCAATCCAGCGAGCAACAAGTTGTGCTTAAAAAAAAAAGTAATATTGTTCACATTCACATGACTTTTGTGTGGGATTTTCATATGGACTAGACAACAATACAAGGAAAAAAAGAAATGTTGTTCGGAGCATTGCTTATTAGA
Organism: Ilex paraguariensis; assembly: GCA_963454935.2. Taxonomy (NCBI): domain Eukaryota; kingdom Viridiplantae; phylum Streptophyta; class Magnoliopsida; order Aquifoliales; family Aquifoliaceae; genus Ilex; species Ilex paraguariensis. The sequence goes on from CAUOFW020010057.1 coordinate 786,987, forward strand.
AAAAAAAAAAAATGTGATCAGAAAAATTAAAAAAAAAAAAAGCATTGGTAAGGAAGGAGCAAAAGACAGAACATGTGATNCTTAAAAAAAAAAGTAATATTGTTCACATTCACATGACTTTTGTGTGGGATCTTCATATGGACTAGACAACAATACAAGGAAAAAAAAGAAATGTNAAAAGCATTGGTAAGGAAGGAGCAAAAGACAGAACATGTGATCAGAAAAAAAAAAAATAGCAGAATTGGTGAGGAAGGAGACTAACAGACAGAAGAAAAAAAGAGAAGAAGAAGAGAGAAGAAGACTATCCTGTCTATCTGGTTGGAGCAGCGAGCAACGAGTTTCTGTTGATTGATCGAGTCCAGCAAGCAGCGACAGAGGCTCTGTCGATCGATCGAGTCCAGNTAAAAAAAAAAAAAAAGCATTGGTGAGGAAGGAGCAAAAGACAGAACATGTGATTAGAAAAAAAAAATAGCAGAATTGGTGAGGAAGGAGACTAACAGACAGAAGAAAAAAAGAGAAGAAGAAGGGAGAAGAAGACTATCCTGTCTATCTGGTTGGAGCAGCGAGCAACGAGTTTCTGTTGATTGATCGAGTCCAGCAAGCAGCGACAGAGGCTCTGTCGATCGATCGAGTCCAGAGAGCCTCTGTTGATTGAGTTCAACGAGCAACGAGCTTCTGTGTAGCAGCGAACAACGAGCTTCTGTGTAGTTCTCCTCATGAGCAACGAGTAGCTAAGGGCATAAATTAGGGGATAAATTAGGGTTTGTGGTTTTATTTATTAGATAAGGGGATAATTCAGTGTATCTCATCTTATAATTTTTTTTTTCAATCGTCCAATCCAACGGTTCAAATTAAAAATCAAACATTTTTCGCTTTTTATAATAAAGCGAATGCTTTTTCGCTTTTTTCATTTTTTCTCGCTTCGCTCACGTTTGCTTCGCCTGGGGTCCTTCAGGTAAGATATGCTCACCTCGCCTCACTTCTCGCCTAGGCGAGTTTTTCACAACACTGGTTATGCAGNATAATTTTTTTTTTCAATCGCCCAATCCAACGGTTCAAATTAAAAATCAAACATTTTTCGCTTTTTATAATAAAACGAATGCTTTTTCGCTTTTTTCATTTTTTCTCGCTTCGCTCACGTTCGCTTCGCCTGGGGTCCTTCAGGTGAGATATGCTCACCTCGCCTCGCTTCTCGCCTAGGCGAGTTTTTCACAACACTGGTTATGCGGAGTGGCACGTGTTTAAGAATCTGATATGATGGGTTTGTTAGCATATGTAGATCATAGAGTTTGATGGTATAAATGATTCTAATTGCAAGATTGGGTGGATGAGTAATGAGAATTAAAATTTTTTTATTAGCATAATTGGAATTAAAATGCACAAGATGTCAGATCCTTATTGCTGTTTATCAGGCAAAAAACATGGATTTTGAACTTAATGCATGCTGTTTAAGTTGAGCCCTTTGATCTGCTGTGATCTTCCCTTTTACTCTCTCTTAAAAAATTGCCATTATGGTAATTTTTAAGTTGTTATTCTTGATGCTAGAGACACATTGCAAGAAAGCCAAATGGAAGAATTTAGGAATAGTTTATTTCTGGGGGATCTCTAGTTTGACTGTTTTTGAACAGAAAGCATTCCATATATACTTGGAACTTGCCTCTTACTGCCAAAACACAAACAAGAAGATGTATTAGTTGCTTCCATACGACTATCCACACGTGAACACAAAGCAATGATTTGTGTCCCTAAAGGAACGTTTAAAGAACACAACATGGCCATGTCTTGTTGTTTGGACTCAAAGGTATGGAAATCAATTACCAATGTTATTTCTCCTGGGTTGTGGCGCTTGAGTTAATGTCTAGGTTTGAGCATTTGAAACCTCCTCAAGCAATAAAAAGTCAAGAGCAGCCTTTNGGAAATCAATTACCAATGTTATTTCTCCTGGGTTGTGGCGCTTGAGTTAATGTCTAAGGTTTGAGCATTTGAAACCTCCTCAAGCAATAAAAAGTCAAGAGCAGCCTTTAAATTGGTGGAAACTGTCTAAATGCTATTTAGTAGGTTAGAAGAGTGGGTGAAATGCAAAATTGCAACTGAACCTCAATACTGACTAAATATTACTTTTGGTCAACTTTTGCAAATCACCGGTTGGTTTAAACTTGAAAATTGATACTTTTGTCAGGGTTATAATGATTTGTGTATGTCTTAGGATGTTTTTGATGTAAGGAGTTATTTTGGAAAGAGAGACAATGCCTTCAGAGTTCAGGATATGATGCTACTATATCTTTACTATTTCTGTTTCGTTACATCTGCAAGTGTTTGTTGTGCTCTATCTGGATTTGCCTCTATGCATGTATGTGAGAATGTGGCTTTGCATGTTGTTTGATATGGCAAAAAGTGGTTCAATTATAGGAAATCAGATAAAAAGAGCTTGGAATCATAGATCAATTAAGATCATTATAGCGTCTTTCATATTCTGATTAACTGGTTTCTTTTGTTTTCACACAAAGGTTTTGCTTGTCCTTATTTGATAGGAATTCGACCTTATGGCGAAGTATGGCTTAAGCCCTGGTACGTTGAAGGGTGAATTGTTCAGTATTTTGTTACTGCAAGGAAATAATGGGTTGAAAGTTTCTGAGTTGGCAGTGTCTTTCTCGGTGAGTTAATATAGATTCTTTTTGGGAAAGAGAAGGATATATGATTACACTATTAGTATCATCATCATCATCATCCTTGTCTCATCAATTTAATTTTATCAATTATTGACATTTTAACTACTTTGGCTGTGGATGCTTGCTTTGTGTAGATTGCCCAATTGAATCTTGCATCTCAAACCCATGAGTTGGAACTATTAATAAGCTCGACGCTTTCGAGTGATGTTACGTTATTTGAAAGGATATCATCTTCTGCATATCGGCTTCGTATTAATTCTGTGACAAAAGAATCTGAGAATTTTCAATCGGACTCCGAAGACTTTGGAAGTGTTGATGATGACTCCAAGGACGGTGACGGATGCAGCAATGCTGGTGATTCTGATAATGATTCAGGGACTCTCGATCCTAATAAACTTGAGCAAAAGAACTGCCTTGAAAATAGTAATAACATGTTGACAGTTTACAACGAAATAGATGAAAGCCATCCGGGAGAAGCATGGTTGTTGGGACTTATGGAAAGTGAATATTCAGATTTAAGCATTGAAGAGAAGCTGGAAGCCTTGGTGGCTTTGCTTGAACTTCTTAGTGATGGGGCCAGTATCAGAATGGAGGTAATCCATCTCATTGTTATCTGGTACATCTCTTGAATGCTTTATTTATTTTTCCTTTTCTTTCCTTTTTTTTTTTTGGTGAATCAGGCTTCTTAAAGGTTAAAGGCACTGCCCTTACTAATATTACTTTAACTACCGTTGTTGACTGCCTAATTTTTCTTGCTTTGTCTTATCATCATTTTTAATTGCCTGTCCAGTGTCTGATGTCTTGTACTGTGAAGCAAGGTTTTTTTGAAGTCTGAACATATTTTCTGAAAATTCAGGTTCTAGAGGGAGCAAAATGTACCTTTGATGTTATTCGTTGCTTTTAAACTTTCACTTTCATGAATTTATTTGAGTTTCAGATTGAGTGAAGTGAGATGTTGCAATAGTCCGTACTTTATTAGGGTAGAAATTTCCATTTTGGCAGTCAAAACAGTGTGTGTGTCCTTTTCTAATCAAACAGGTCTTTCAGTGTATGAAAAATGTCTACAGGAGTTCAGTGGTTACTTCTTAGTCTTGTCCATGGGTGTTTATTAGGTCATTAGACTCATTACATTTTACAGTTAACATGAAAGTGATATTGTGGTTATTTTTTTGACTACTAACACTAATATTATTCAGATATTCTGTACTAGGAAATTCTATTGCTGGAAATTTCTTATTTTAAAGAATTTTTGTTCTTCCAATCCTCTAATTTTCTGTAAGCAATATTCATTTTTTCTGATACTTTAATATCTCATGATTTTCTGTTTTCTTTCATTCCCAACTGGTGCTTGTTTGGGCGTTGGCATTGAAATGAAGAGTATTGAGACTGGACTAGAAGAGCTTAATTGATGGAAATTTGTAGCCTCGACATTAGTTTGATTTTCAGAGTGTATTACTACATCAGGAGAGGGGGTACTGGAGTTCTAATTGCAAAATAATGAAATTTTCCTTTACATCTATTAAACCATGGTTTCAATGGATATAGAGAATTACCCATCAAATTTTTTATAACATTGCATAACAAGTCCCTTCATCATGAAAATTTGGGTGTGTCTACAGTACAGATTTTAAGTGCAACATTGTGAGGGGATGAGGGAATAAGATGCGAAAGAGAAGAGAATAAACAAACTTGTGGCTGCTACAACATCAGATTGACCCCTCTCTGTGGGTGGTGCATATGGGGGACTCATGCTAAACCCTAAATTGGTTAACTTATAGCAGTGAAAATTAAAGGTTTCATTTTAACAGACAGCTTGCAGGGTAGTTGCCTTTGGGTTGGGTGGGGCTGATGGATGGCGCAAGTATAATAAGACCGTTGGATTTTTCCACGAATATCCTAGTTTTTTTGTAGGATGGTTTCATTTATTTTGTTGGTTCGCCTTTCTTGCACAAAGAGGATTTGATAAATTATGAGGGGCTATGGGATTAGATTTTGCTATTTGAGACAACACGGTCAACGTACTCTTTTTTGGTGTCTGCAAAAAACTGGTGGTTATTCAAGAATTAATTTATGATGCCATAGTACAATAGGGGAAACAATGAGATGTACTTGTTGTTTTTTCAAAATCGAAATTTTGAGATATAGAAACTGCATTTTGTTTTAGAAAAACCTCAGAAAGTGGAAAAAGATAGGAAACAGTTGTTGAGAATTATGTTATGGTTCCTTTGTAGCTATAAATTATGTTCCAGTCATGTTTGGCTCCAAATATGCTCCAGTATGTAGTTCTGCAGATTTACAACATGTGGATACATTGACCAGTGCAATGAATTTCTATACAGGAGCCGATACTGTCTGCTTCAGAATGCGTCTCTAACATCAATCATCATGGTTCTGGAGCAAAAATANATACATGCAACACATTTGCTTTGTTGTCTGCTTACAGATCTATGCATTGAACGTGACATTTTTTATCATGTTTGAAAAGATTCGAACTTTTGTTGTTGACCTTCACTCTGGAAAACAGACTCACTAGAGGATTACAATGGCTTTATCTTGGCATTTCTTTTGCTTACATTGTTGCAGTAAGTCTGGGAGATCTCCACCCNAGAATGCGTCTCTAACATCAATCATCATGGTTCTGGAGCAAAAATAAAGAGATCAACAGCAAAGCAGCCCATACAACTTGGAAGCTACTCCAGACAAATCGTTGGTAATTCAGAAGTAAATACAATGTCAGTGATTCACCCTGTTGATTCTTTAGCATCTCTGTCAAAAGNTAAAGAGATCAACAGCAAAGCAGCCCATACAACTTGGAAGCTACTCCAGACAAATCCTTGGTAATTCAGAAGTAAATACAATGTCAGTGATTCACCCTGTTGATTCTTTAGCATCTCTGTCAAACGACTGTGGGAAGAAGAAGATCTCCAGCAAAAGAAAGGATGGAAAAGAGAGAGAAGTTGAGGGCGAATTACATCCTATGCAATCTATCTTTTTGGGTTCTGATCGTAGGTACAATAGATACTGGCTTTTCTTGGGCCCTTGTAATGCGAATGATCCCGGTCACAAGAGGATCTATTTTGAATCTTCTGAAGATGGTCACTGGGAGGTGATAGATACTGAAGAGGTACCTTTGCTTTTCTCACTCTTCCTCTTCAATATGATACAAGGTGATTGTCATTTTATGCTGTGAATTTAACTATCTATCTCTGGGAATGTGTCCTTAATTTGTTAGCAGGCTATGTGCACCTTGTTGTCAGCTCTGGATCGTAGGGGTGCAAGAGAGGCTTTCCTTCTAGCATCTCTGGAGAAAAGAGAAGCGTCTCTTTGCCGAGCGATGTCCAGTATGCTGAATGACACTGGAATTAGGCTGTTGACACAATCTGATCAATCTGAACTGAATATGTCTAGAGAAGACAGTTCATCAGCCGTGTCAGATGTTGATAACAACCTATTTGTGGTTGAGATACAAAATAATATTCCAGTTTCCTCTGCTGCCGTAGTTCCTGAACCTGCAAAGAAAGGAGAACAGCAAAAAGAAAAATGGGTTCGTCTCCAAGCATTTGATGCGTGGCTGTGGAATTCTTTTTATTCTGAGCTTAACGCTGTTAAACATAGCAGAGGGTCATATCTTGAATCACTTGCTAGATGTCAGCGTTGTCATGATCTATATTGGAGAGATGAGAAGCACTGTAAGATTTGCCACACCACATTTGAGCTTGATTTTAATTTAGAAGAAATATATGCCATTCATATTGCTACATGTCAAGAGAGTACAGACACTGATAAGTTTCCGAAGCATAAAGTCCTATCATCACAGTTGCAATCGCTCAAAGCTGCAGTTTATGCAATTGAGGTGCGCTGCTATTCAGATGATGCTTTATATTTACTGCTGTGCCACACCATACCTGCACACGTACACATACATGCAACACATTTGCTTTGTTGTCTGCTTACAGATCTATGCATTGAACGTGATATTTTTTATCATGTTTGAAAAGATTCGAACTTTTGTTGTTGACCTTCACTCTGGAAAACAGACTCACTAGAGCATTACAATGGCTTTATCTTGGCATTTCTTTTGCTTACATTGTTGCAGTAAGTCTGGGAGATCTCCACACAACAAATGGTTCTTGTTGGACTGATCTTGACCGAAGTATTTACTAGGTTTTTCAGGCAGGCTGTAAAACTTATGATCTTGTATGACATTGGGAGTGCGAAGATCATCTGTGCATCTACTGTATATTTGTTTCTCTCCTTATGCATGTAGTGTATTTTATTATTGGAAATTGGTTTTTGTTGGCAAAACTTTTGTGAATAGAAAATGTTGACATGGACTATTGAACAGTTTAGGTTTATGTGATATATTATAATACCGTGTAACTGTATATGATGTTATGCTCAGAGTGAAAAATAAGTAATAGGTAAACTGGTTGCCTCAGTAATACCCAAAAACGAGCATTTTCTTGATAGACCATTTGATTAGCTGGATGCTGAAAAGTAATCAGATGATTAACATGTACTTATCATTGTTTAGTAGGATGCTTATACCTAAACAGTTGAAGATTTTGTTTGAGTGAAAATGTGAAGACAGGTTTTCTGGGAGTGTGAGAAATGATAAAAATTCACTTTCTAAAAATATTATAATAGGTGACAATTTGGTCTTTTCTCCGCTATCCTCATTCTCCCTTTCTTTTTCCCCTTCCTTCTCTTGTATTTCGAATGGAAACACGGCAGTAAAGGTGGGGTTAGGGGGCAGTAATTTCTAGTCTCGTAGCATGAGTATTAAAAGGTAGAACACAAAAGAATTTTGATTGAACAAAGGCAGTTATGAAACAAGATGTTTGCTGTATAGAAACGATTGGATACCTGATAATGGAATTGAGAATGTGCTCCCCAGTAATATGTTAAAATATGTTTTGTGTAGCCGATCCCACAATTTCAAGTCACGGAGTGCACAAAACATAAGTTATATGATTTACAACTGAATAGTTCAACATTTGATGTGGTCTTTAGTTTCATCATGTTATAAATGTGTATATTATTAGTTACTTTGGATTAATGTTCTCTTCGAAATACTTTTTGGGCAGTCAATTATGCCTGAAGATGCCTTGGTGGGTGCTTGGAGAAAGTACGCTCATAATCTGTGGGTAAAACGATTAAGACGGACCTCAACTTTGGTGGAGTTTTTACGGGTACCAACTCTCATGTCTGTCAACATCTTTTTGTGGTTGTAATGTTTAGCTTCTGAAATTAGCATCTACCTTTTATTCATGTAATTAGGGTCTTTCAGACTAGTCCTCAACATTGTAATCCTCTAAATTGGGAGTTATGTTAATTTATATTGTAATCTATAAACAATGTAACTTATTTGTTGTGTGTTTTAGGTTCTTGCTGATTTTGTCAATGCCATCAATGAGGACTGGTTATATGAATGCAACATTGCTCTGGGTAATAATTCTGTCTTGGAAGAAATCATTGCAAATTTTCCAACCATGCCACAGACGTCATCTACTGTTGCACTCTGGTTGGTAAAATTGGATGCGTTGATTGCTCCCCACTTGGAAAGGGTTGAATCTCAAAAGAAACAGGAACTGGCTTCCAGATTTAAAGGTGTGTTTATTTTTACCAATCTCATTACAATTCCTGGGGTGTTGTTATCTGCATCCTATCAGTCTTTAAATTCTCGATGAGCTTTTTTTTTGAACCATATTCAACCTTTGATAAAATCTCGTCTGGTTATCTTTATAGCACTGAAAATTAATTACGGTTGTTTCCAATTAGTAATTGTAGAGCTACTGCCTCTTGCTTAGTTATTTTTCCTATGTTAAATAGGTATGATGTTACCAACTTCCTTTCTTATTTTCTTTGTTTTTTTTTTGTTAATTACATTAACACAACCCCCGAAGTTTTTGTTTTGTGTTAGAGACATCCTTCGTGTGCTAGGCTGCTATCTAGGAAACATGGACATGGACACGACATGATACTGGCACGCGAACACGACATTTCTTTAAAAAATTGGTCACGGATATGTCGGGAACACGTAGAATATATATGGTCACGAGTTAATAAAATTTGACCAAATAGTTTTAATATAACAACGGGTTTACAAATTTGGTCCACTATATATGTCTTACATAAATATTATTTACAAAGTTGGCCTAATTCAAATCTTTTACACAATCATGATTGACAAATTTGGCCCTAATGCATGCATAAACTTAACATTGAAATATCTGTAAAGTTTATGCATAATAATGCAATCATGGTGCAAGTATAATTCAATAAACCAAAAGACCCAAAAGAATAGCATGCTCTCCATGTAAATCCCGTCCAATCCAATGCACCAATTGTAACTGTAATGTTAACCCCAACCACATATTATCATCCTAGGTGGATAAAGAGATAAAGAGGAAATCTGGAATGACTTATAATCACGTATCACATGGCAAATATCTAATAAAGAATAACAAATTGCTTTTTGTGCCACCGATTACAACTCACAAGAAGGCTCTTTGCTCTTTGTGATACTCTCTCTCTCTCTCTCTCTCCCTATCTTGCGTCTGCTGATCATCTCCATATTGGAACAAGAAAGCCATATCTTTTGTGTCTCTCTAACTCTCTTTCTCAGTCATCATCGTGAAGTGTACCCAAATAAGGCACCCTACAAACAACGCAAATTGGTGAGTTACCTTCAAATTAGCTGAAGTAAACGTGTCTTGGTGTGTGCCCTGACTTGTCCCGAACTCGTCCCATTTTGGGTATCCAACATGTGTTCGAAATGTGTTGGAGCATGTCCATGTCCTAGACATTTGGGACACTAAAACGAGGGAAAATAATGTGTCAGCACTTCATAGGCTGCTATTATTGATAGTATATAAGTTTTACATTTGACATTTGTTCCGGTCTATTGCGAGGTTTTAGAGAGCTAAGTGGTAGGCATCTTACCCTTATTTTGGCAAGATTGACTATTTGCCAAAATCAAACCCACGATATATTTTTTTGGCGGATATGGTCATTTCTTTAACAATTGCTTAAAAAGTTACAG